>JAQGCQ010000891.1:0-11299 GCA_034699945.1 Chamobates pusillus
GAGAGAGAGAGAGAGAGAGAGAGAGAGAGAGAGAGAGAGAGAGAGAGAGAGGAGATTAAATTCTTATGAAAATATATCGATAAGAATAGAAGAAATCAAGGGATGTGCGGAATATAATCAGGAAAATAAAGTGTCCCACCAGCACAACCAATTTCAATTCAGATTAAGAATGAATAATTTTGACCCTAGGAGGTTGGTATAGAAGTTGAGCCCCTTGTGCATGGCTTATATTGTGATTGCACTGGTAATCAATCGTCACTTTGATAATTATTGTGAATTTTTCTTTTGATTGCAGGGATTGTATGGTTGTATGGATTGACACACTCTTAAAACACTTAAAACAAATACTCAAATATTTATTTAAAACAATAATTCATTTAAAAGTATTTTAAACTTAAAGTTCTTTAAGACTCTAAAACTATTCTGAAAGCAATTGATGTTTGAATGGCTTGACTTTCCTCTAATATATTTGAGTTAAGGCTCACTCAGACTTACCTCCAAATAGTGGTCTGTAATAGACTATAAACGATGAAAAGTACCTCTCAATGCTTTTGCAGACAATTTGACCCCATTGTGACCCAAAACTGCACTTATGTTTGTTTACATAATAAATGACCGAAACCTCTGCTGAAGAATGTGTCCGACGATTAATAAAAGATTGAAGTCTTAGCCATGGATTGTTTAGCACTCGTCTCACTCTTCACTTATTATTGTAATATATAACAAACTACTGGCATAACTAAGAGAAGAGCCTTAAAAAATGCATTTCTCATTTGAATTGTATTGTTATTTTGACAAATGATTTGTTTGGTTAGTTTAGAGATGAGTTTACATACAGTAGTGTTTTAACAGACAATTGCAGTCATTGCTTAAGAAAGTTGTGAACCGCTTCAGGCAAATGTCAAACATTCAAAACAACAAATTTTACGAATGTTTGCGATATTTTCATTTAGGATTCACTAATAAAAGAACATTTTATTTGCAATAAACAAACCTTGATTTTACTCTCATTTATCTTTTATATAATGCTTTTGTTCAGAGATTTACAATAAATTAATTGAGAACACGTTTTCTGCACCGGAAACACATTTGATTCAAATAATCTCATTTTAAAAGTCGTAAAAATCGTAATATATTTCACAATAGAATAAAAAAACAAATACATTATTATAATTATAATACAAAAGAATCCATAAATGGTTTTTTTGACAAAAAAAATATTGAATATATTCCTCTAATTTAGTTTTATTGCCACACAATTTGCTAATCAATATCAATAACATGGATATCCTGAACCAAACTTCAAGACTTTCTAATCGAACCACTCTTTCCCTTAAACTTTGTTTTGTATTTAATTCTCTTTAATTGAGTCGAGAAGTGTTTCGTTTAAAAATGTAATAATAATCGTAATAATGGCACAAATAATTCACTTAAAACTTATGAATAATAAATAACTCTTTTTTAACAGCAATTAACAGAAATCAGAAGACAATTTCAAAGGATATTTAATTTTTGTTGAATTAAAAATGAGAATATTTTCTCTTTGAGTTATAGACGCGAGTCTTCAGTTCATTAATCTTTTCTTTTAGTCTTTTTTTCTTTTCTTTAAAGTTCTCCGAAACACATTCAGAGTGAGTGCAAGAATAACAGTGTGTATAATAGAATGATAACCTTGGTAATTTGTAAATTGTTGAGTAAATAATAATTTTCGCGATTTATTTAAAGGCAATTTACTTCTTAAGATTCAACTATCCTAGCTTAGTTCATAACTAAATTAATAGTTTCTCGCAATAAACAGCGTAATAATGGCGGCACAGCACCGACTTCACCACTACTCTTATAATTGAAATAAATTGCAATTTTATAAAATATATTTGGAATTAAGAATACTTTAGGCTTCGATGAGAATACAAATTGATTTTCCTATTTTTCAAACTGATTAACAAAATAGAGGTTTCAAATAAAAGTCTCAAAAAAGAGATTCAATTTTAACTATTTTTCTTTTATAAAAAGGTTTGATTTGATATGAATTTCGATATTATATAAAATTATAATAAGTTTTATAAAAAATAATAATTTGAGTAACAAATGAAACGATAACTTTGAGATGCATTTAAAGAATGAGTCTATTTTTGAGTCAATGAATTGGTTACGAAATCAAGTCATCTGAGAATTGTATGGCTTCCCCATCACTTTCAAGAATTAAATCGAACGCATCTTCGAGACTGTCGTCGGCTGAGAAGTCTGGCCAACAGCTCGACTTCAGTGACTCCAATGATTGTAGTGATTCTGTTTCTGTAGTTGAGGGCGAACTGCAGGGCAGGTCTGATGAGCCACAACTCGATGGTCTGTGCATCAGAAGCGTGTCATCGAAAGGTAGTCCTGTGAGCAATGATGACATGTCCGGACAGTTAGCAATCAAGGACTCCACACTTATATCACTTTTGTCACTAATATTGCACTTGTCTTTAGTGCTGTCGGCGCTGTCGGTGTCCGTATCTTTAAGTATTTGAGTTAAGGCTGCGATATAATTGACCGCAAGTCTAAGTGTCGTTATTTTAGTTAACTTTGAATTATTAATCTCCTCTTCTATTTCTATAGTGGGAAATTCTGGCACTACTTTCCTGAGCTGTTCGAACGCTGTATTCATTTCCTATTAATTGATAAATCATTTCTCAATCAATAAAATGATTGCAAACATTAAACCGAATGATAAGCAAAAGAGAAGATGTTTTGAATAAAAGTGGCGATCATTTGATATTTTTATCTTATTTTTAAGAAGTGGTCAAAGATTTTATATTAAATGAAAAATTGAATTAAATATAATTTTTTTTATAAGACTTATGACAGACACGCAAACTATAGTCCAAATCGATTAAACGGAAAAATTATAGTTTAATTCAAATCAAAAGATTTAAACTCAAGATTTGAGACTAAAAAAAGAAGTGCGGATCAAATATAGAATAATTTTGTTTAGATATTTGATAGATTGAAGTGTCGATCCATTAGAGACAGACAGACCCAAGAAGTGATTAGTGATAGCGTTAGAAGTGATAAGAGGCAGTGAATCAGTGCTCAGCTCACCTGCATTCTGCACCGTTCCCTCAGGTTAGCCGTTTTCCTCCTATATTTGCTGAGCGGCGGCGGCTTCTGCTTCGGTTTCGGTCTTTTCGGTTCTTTCTTACGTTTTTCGGTTTCAATTCTATTCTGAATCGAACGGACCCTCAGATTGTATTTGTCGAGAGCGGGAATTGCAATCGAATCATTCTCTTTAGAAGTCGATGAACTCTGACCGCAATCGCCTTCTTCTTCTTCCATTACACTTTCCATTGGAGTAATCGTTACTTTTTCTGGAATATAAGGGACGGCTGTTTCGGTGAAATCCATGTTTTGACAAATTGTCGGTCTTTTGTTAATTCAATGAATTAATGGTTTGGTTTCCACTTTTTCTAAACACTATTTTATAAAAACTTTTTGTTGAGAATATTGTGAGTCATATAATGAAATGTTTTATCGCGAAAACGAGAGATGGGTTGAGAGCACCACCGCCTCGACAATCAAATATTTTATTTGGACGCTGAAAATGAGGCACTTTTTCTATTCTGTTCTGTTGTTGGTCTCTCTTCTCAATTGCATTCACTTATTTTGAAAGACGACTTGAAAGGAGCACTACTTAAACACTCCCATCATTGGAACGGTATCGCATCGGACGGAGTCCTCACTAATAACTTTTTTAAAGAGAAAAAATTCCCCAAAAAAGTTAGGTTTAATCTGAGATATTGGTGTTCCTCTCGGTATGTGAGTCGCAAACAAACGTCTGAACGCCCTTTAATATGATTGAAAACTGCAGTACTTTTCTTGAAATAACGTTGAGTCAGATGTTAGTGCGAACAACAACTAGCAAAGTTTTTTTAAATGACTTTAGTTGACCTTAAGTTTACAATTTAACGCCAACTACGCCCTGAATAATCATTGATTTAGTTTAACGGCACTAACATTTAGACGATACAAATATAAATGTTTTTTCAAATAACGAGAAATTACATTGAATTTGAAATTCTCTTATTTGAGTAAACGTTTAATCGAATTCTTTCGACGATATAATACTTTTCAAATAGTAATCACAACAACAGAACCGGGCCTTCAATTCGGACGGAATATCAGACGGAATGAAGTTTATAATAAGTTATTACAATATTAGAGATCAAACTGTTTTTGTTGATGGTTTGCCTCCAACTTAATAAAAGTCAAACACTTCTTCACAGAAGACTTCTTTGAGCGACTGCTGGCGTTTATATGATATGTGCTCTGATCTGATCACTACCAGTGATGCACTCCTGCCAGTGATGCCAGTCTACACTCAAATCTTGTTTTAGCAGCGGTTTGGGGCAAGTCTTGTATACCGGGGCGGTATCTACACATCAAATATAAAACATGAAATTTAGACGCAAAGCAACTCAATATTTAAATCAAAGCTTCATTTTTGTGACTCTCATTCACCGGATCGGCACTCAAACTGACTGATCATAAGTTTACATATTTTTGCTTATGATTTGGTTGTATGAGTGAACCCATAGAACCGATCCCTTATTAAAAAGAAAACTTTACGCCAGTTATTGATCTGAAAGCAAAATAAATCGAACGGAAGTCATGAGTGAAGTAATGATTGATTCGTTCAAAAACTATTAGACTCTTGTGTTTAATTGGGACGCGACCGACATTTAGCGCACAACAGCACAGGTATACCGGCGTCAAATAATTAAACAAATATAAAAAAGTTATGTTAATTAGAGATTAACAGTTATTAAAAGGACAGCTTTGAACTGATTTCGAGAATTCATTCATAAAATGTTGATATCAATGAAATCCTACGCAAAGACTAACATTGAAAGCAAAAAGTCGTCTTAAGTTTAGCGCTAATCGCAAATAAATGCTTAAATGTTCCACATTTACAATCAGTTTAATGATTTACCTGAGGATAACCTCCGGTAGTATTATAATCCTTGAAGTAGTGGTGCACTCGTATTATCGCTTAATCTCTTCGTAGGCTTTTTTAAGACTTTTCATTCATTTCATTCACAAAATACAAGTTATGCTCATATTTGGAGAAATGGCTCAAAACATTAATTCAAAAAAAGTGGTTATCATTCGAAAAGCCTGTACTCCAGTCACTAATGCATTCAAATGTTTTAAAGTTGAAGAAAGTGTAGGCGAATGCAAGTCCTCCAAAAGACTTACATAAGAAGCAAAATGATAAAACAAAACGATTTCGATAACGGATCGAGTTTTGTGACCACAGCATAAGCGCCGATCAGACGTCGACTACTCTTTCATATCAAACTTGCAATACTTCGGCACTCAAGACATCACTGAAGCCAATGGTTAAACAGAAGGCTTTCACGTATTCTCGTGAGGCGGAGTTGCCTTAAGAAAAGGCACGCGTCTCTCCTTTTCTCGATTATTCTCTCTCTCTCTCTCTCTCTCTCTCTCTCTCTCTCTCTCTCTCTCTCTCTCTCTCTCTCTCTCTCTCTTCACAAAAGATACTTAAAACGGTTCAACACTTTTACAAAATCAAAAAAAAAGACTTATTATTGTTGGGTGAGGTGTGGGCAGCAAAAGGTGTTTCATTGGTTTTGCGTTTAGAGAAAGAGAGTAAAAATTATACGATTTGTTGCCTATAGTTTTGTTTCAGTAAATAAAATCTTAAGTACAAAACGTGACCAACAATTATGTGAAAACTATTTTCACAGAAATGCCGACAAATATTAAGGACCACTGAATGGCCGGCTTTGCATCCATTAGAGGGGGAGTCCACACAAATTGATTTTACACTCAAATGAATCATTCATTAACAATGAAAATACCAAAAAATTGATGTACTTTAGATTTAAGGCCATCCCTGGCTCCAGGTTTTATTGTTTTAAGAGATCATGCAAGTTTTTATTAAAGCTATTTAGTAAATTTTAAAGTGGTTCATTGTTAGCAAGGTGAAAGGGAAAAGGTTTTATTAATACATAAAAAATTTATGTAATTTTGATATAAAATGTATTTCTTGGTTGTCGTCAACAATAAAACGAAGAATAAATTGAAAAAAAAAACTAAACTTTAATCTGATTTTAAGATAAAACTGAGAAAAGGCTCAAAATATTCTTCTTTTCTTCAAATATTTATCAAAATCTCATCAAAAAATTATTTTGAGATATATTTTTAAAAAGCAATTATTAAAAGAGAATGCAATCAGAAAATGCATATTCAGAGCCGTCCCACGCAATGGGCCATCGATTCTGATAGAGATTTATTTGTCAAAATTTCGCTCATATTTTTTTGATCCGCCCTTTCATTTGTTTCTCAATGATTGTAAAATCGGTGAATATTACAAAACTATACAAAAGTTTTCACAAATTTTAATATATTTTTTGTTCCATCTCTTCATTGTTTGAATTGTTTAACACTAATTCATTCTAAGATCTATGTGGCAAAATGAGCAAGCTCATTTTCACTTGCGATGAATAATGGTTTGGCAATTATCTGCTAATTTTCAGAGTTGACTGAAAAATTCAAATTTCTCCTCGAATAATAACTGTCTCTCAATTTCTAATTAATTGTTTGTTTGTTTTAAAGACTTTTATTTCTCTCGAATTAACTTTAATTTATTTTTCGATTCAAAACTGAATTAATTGAAAGCTTTTTGCCTACAATTGAGTCCAAATTGTTTGAAAATAGCGTCAATTTCTCATTAAATTCAACATAAAAAGCAAATGGATTTATAACAAGATTTAGTTTTTGTATCACCCGATCATTAAAGTAATTTACAGATAAATTACAATTGTATTCAACTTACCCTTTTTCAATTTGCAAGTTTATTTATATAACTATTAGTTATGAATAAAAAATTATTAACTCATTATATGATTGTTTCAAATTTGATGTTTTCTTTTTAAATATTAAAATTAACACAAAATTTTATATTTGAGTCAATTATAGAGTGAAGTCTTGTTTTTTATAATTTTGTTTATTTTTGTTTGGGTGGAAAAATAAGAGGAAGGGATGTCTCAGTTAAGGTAAGACCTGTTCGTTTCCGCTCATCATTTTTCTGATGGAATATTTAGTCTATTTTGTTATCAAATCTTTAATTTCGGTGAAAATCTGTACAAATAGTTTTGAAGAATATCGAGAGTCAGTCCAACCAAAGGCACAAAAACCACCCAAAAAAGAGACCACTCGTTAGAAGTTTGGGGCGAACTCTGCATACCATAGACTAAACTCATATTTTGAAGAGTAAGTCAAATAATTATTTCGTTTCCGTTCGTTATTAGTTGAGAGAGTAATAAAAATTTCAATTTTGAACGTTTTTTACCAAACAATTTGAACGCAAATAAAAAGTTTAATTGAAAAACAGAAAAGATTTTTGGCTACGATTTCGACTCATTTGGTGATTAAAAACAAGTTATATTTGAATTTCAAAACAAAAACCAATCGATTAATAAATAAATCGTTTGTTTTCAAAGTTTTAAAATTATGCCATATTATGCCAATAATTTTCTATTTAAAAGTCGAGCTCTGAATCGCAACCATTTCTTCTCAAAAACTTATTTCTGATTGAAAACAGAAAATCAATTCTAATCGCTATTGAATTCAAATCAAGATTTTATTTATTTGACTCTAAAACTGATTTTCATACAAAAAAAGATTACACTTTTAGGAAAAATTGATTAATTTTCTTATCCAATGTCTTAATTAAATACCAAAACCTTTTTGTTGTGTTTTTTGAATTTTTGAGCAAAATTTTTGAAATTTTAATCAAATTATATCTAAAGTATAAAATTGCGGAACAATTGAGGCCAGTCTTACTTATCGACTAATGAGATAATATCGTAACTTATAATTAAAATCCTACACAAAAGTGATATAATTTTGTTGTTGTTTTCAATTTACAATAATTTGCGATATTTTATGTCCGAATAAAAAAAAATATGAAAACAAAACACTTTCAGTGATTCTATTAAATATTGACTTCAACTAACATTTCTCAACAGTTAGTGAATTAGAGTTCAAACAAATTGAGTCAAAATTCACTGAATTTCAGTTCTAATTAATTGAAGAGTAGGTAGAAGTCAATGATTTTTCTTCTGATTTTCCAATTTATTATATTCTAAAATTCAAATCCACACAAATTTCCATTAATTATAATTAATAAAACTTTTTTCTATTGAAGCGAATGAACGCAAATTCGATTCTCAAGCAATTTATCAAAACCTACAAAACTTATCACAATTATCATTTGATTATGTTTAGAAATAAGCTAGGTCAAATACTAGTCAACAACTCTGTTCAATAATCAACTCATTTAATTTGTTTCAAGTACATTTATGCAATCAAAATCATATTTCAAAACTTTTCAGTCCATTTAGATATTGGATTTTGATAGTCAACAATAATATTTGAATTTGTGGACAAACCAATCTAAATTATAATCTTGGCCAAAATTTATAACATTCGAGTTGATTATAAATCTTCATTTAATTCAAATTAACAGAGATTTAAGATCTAAACCTTTAAAGAGAGTTAAATTAAAGTCTCAATAAAGAAATGTCAGACAATTATCAATAGATCTGAAGTAAAGTTTGTTTCACTGCTTCATATGTGGCGTTCGTGTACTGGATATCAAATTTATGTGACTTTTGACCACTATTTACGATATTTGTCTCTAATCTTTATGTTATAATTGAATTGATATTTTGAACATTACTGGAAATTTTTGGAGAAACAGAAAATCATTTAAACTGAATAACGAATTAATTAATTGCTTTCAATAAATCATTTCGACTGAACTGAAAAATATAAGTTTTTAAAAAAATCTTTTCTTAAGACTTTTATAGACTGCTATACGACTTATCTCTTCTTCTTTTGATTTGTCGATTAGAGTCCGATCCGAACGAAAAGCATTTGAGAAATGATTTGAGAAATGATTTGAGAAATGACTAAAACGTTTTGTGAGTTTATATCAATTTATTTAAAACTCCGAATAAATATAAATACAGTGAAAATCAATTTAACCGAAATCTAAAACACAAATATTGAATATAGTTATGATTTGTATGAAAGACTCAGTCATTGCTCCAAATAATAAGAGCCAAAGCGTGGGATTAGGGTATCAACAACTCCAAGGCGTTTACGATTCCTGTACTCAAATATTTTAAGATTAAGGAAAGAAATATTATTATGAAATGGGATAAAAGGAAACTCACAGATAGGAAATTGATAGGTGTTTTCACTCACTGCACACACTCTACTCAAACTGTACAGGTGTAGGTTTCAATCTTGCAATATATGGCTCAAAATAGAGTTCACTAATTGTAAGGTTTGTGTCGATGAACACTCAGCTCTCCTCAATTGATAACATCTTTCATTCAAACGAATTGCACTTCAAATATACAAATAGACAACAAATACACAAATAGACGAATAGACAGACAAATAGGTGTCAAAATGTTTTCATTCTATTTCCACAAAAAGGTGTTTCACTCAACACAAACACAAACACAAACCTAAGCCTAACCTCAGATCTAAAAAATGCTTCCATAATATCATAATATTATTCGGCTTCAAAATAGGCGTAAAGCAAGTTTTTAATTATTTCCAGTGATTTTATCTAGGTAATAATTGAATACACTTCAATAAAAGTTGAATGCTCAATTTGCGAGTGGATTATTTTAGGGAAGAGGTCATCTAATAGTGAACACTTGTTTAGTTAAAATTTCTGCTTACAATTTATGTTCCAATTATTTACTACTTTAGATATAATATTAAATTAATGTTAGTTTCAATAAATCTTTACTCGAGATATAAATGAAGAGGATTTGTGATAATTAATGACCTGATAATCACGAACCGATTTCTCTGATCTCAAATTAATTCATTTTTCTTCTAAAAATTGATTTTTTCGTGATTTTCAAAGCAATTAAAATTCAATCATTGATTTGAAGTCAATTTTGTTATCTTTTAAACATTTCAATTATCAATTTAAAAGTTCTTCAATTTTGAAAGTTTTCTTGGTATTCAAGAAATGAAAATTGAATATCCAAAACATTTTACATCAATTCGCTAATTGAGATATATTTTTATACAAAGTTGTGCACTAATCAAGGTTATTCAATAAATTAAAACTTTTCTCAAGTTATACTTCATTTGATAAAAATATACCGAATTATACTTAATATTCGAAACAAAATCTTAAAAAACTAAGAAATCTTCTGAAAGATTCACACAATCATCAAAATTTGTATTTGTTCTTGAAAAATCATAAATTAATTTTGATATTATTAGTTTTATAATCAATTAGATATTTTTCACCATATTCTATTAATAAATTCAGAAAATAAGCATGATTAAAATATTTTTATAAGCAAATTGAATTAATGGAAACAATAGGGTAATGTATGTAACTTGATTATATTTATCAATTAGCCTTATTATGACATAATTTCATATCTCCTGATTTTTAACAAAAATATGTAATGTTTTAATAAAGACTCAAACAATAGATCTCAACAAACAATGATTTGATAATATCGTTAAACATTATTAAAGAGAATTGCTGTCCATTACTAAACAATACACAAATAGAGACCTAATATTTGTACTCAAATATTAACAAAATGTTATATAACTTATATAACAGTTATATATAGTTGTAAATTGTATTCAATAGATTGAAATTACGTAAGACTAAGGTTATTGATAAGTTAAATTATTTGAATAGAAATATCTAGATAGTTTATATAACTAAAAACTTTTAAGCATTTGAAAGATTGAGTCTATCCTTAGTTTTGTGACTTTGAAATGATTAGAGCCATCTCTGATGAGATGTCAGCGCTTTTCACTTCAATTTCATAGGAATTACAGAAATTAATCCATAATTTAATTTAATTTTTTAATTCACGGTTTCTATCATTTATAATGTAATCCGTGTCTCGAAATACAATCAGAAATAATACAAATTAGGATTCATTCCATTGTTTTCTGAATTTGATTTCTATTGCGATTTGATATTATTGTTTGTGTCATTAGAATAGGTATTAGTGTTGAGCGCACTGTAATTTTGCTATTATTTTCTCCCATTTCAAACATTTGCAGTACCTGAGAGGAGGCCAATCCCAATAGCCATCCAATTGCGAGCTAACATTTGTAACATTTTTTCAAAAATTCTCTGAAAGTTGATCATCAGTTTTGCATAAACATTGATATGTGAGTGGGAGCGGTCATCAAGTGTTCACTTTCTGCACAACCGTTTAAATTG
>JAQGCQ010000892.1:0-11292 GCA_034699945.1 Chamobates pusillus
AGTAGGTATTCTCTTAAAATTCAATGAATTATTCAAATTAATTAGCAAGCACATCAAACATGGAATAATAATTATCAAACATTTCATGATTCATATCAATATTGATAAAGAAAACATTGGAAAGTGATCTAGAATATTAAATGAATTGCTTGTAAAAGTGGTAACCCTATGTGTTTAGAATGAGTAGAACAGCACATATGTTACATGAGCTGAAAATTGTATTAAATTGAGAGAGGATTTTATATATCAAAACAACGCTATAATAAAATTATTAGTGAACTCAAAGCGAGAAAATGATGAAAATATATTCGGGATTTGAGGCTATTTTTCAATCAAACTTTTCAAATAAGTTGATTGAAAAGTCTTTTGCTTTTATTTATTTGAATCCCATATTTATTTAATCAGAAAAATGTCAATTTTTTCGACAGAAATCGAGCCAATAGTCTAAGTATTGGTTTTTAGTTTCAAAGTTATTTTGCGTCGGATTTGATGCCAAAAGAATAAGATTTGTGAGCATTGGTTGGGCGCAGGTCTTCACCACTTGAAGCAACTCTCGGGTGACACAACTGAGTCAACGCGATCTCAGACACAGAATATTCTGTAGAAACCGGGATAACAATACTTTTATGATCAATGTTTAATGCATTTGATGTGTATTTGGCTTAACCTGAGCCTCAACTTTGCTTTTCTTGTGACGACTCTATGACTGCTTCGAGAGAACAGACACAGCATTCAAATATTGTTAGCCTTTGAGAGGGATAGACATCTCTTCTGTGTTTTGTCATCGAAACGGTTTGTGCATCGAATGAATGAATTTTGTGTTAACCCTCTGTCTGTTAATAACAAACTCGACATCTGTTTTAATTCATACTTCAATCCAATCGTCGGTGAGTTTTATTCAAATTATTGACTGAATATAAAAATTCTTTCTTTAATCCAAAAACAATCCGCAAAATATATTCGTAGACATGAGTTGTCTTTTAAATTATATTTGCTTTAAAAATAGCACAGAATTTAATTCTGAGGAATGACAGCAAACGAGTAGAAAAAAAGGAGAATTTATTATTTTCTGTTTGAATACAAGAGAATAAATTTTGTGTGAATTTAATCACACGTTTGGAGTGGTATTCGAGCCAAAAATGTTGAGCACAAGTGCACTGATAGCACACGGATTGTTAATTGTGTTTAATTAAAAACAAGGAAAGGCTTGTCTTCTCAATTGAACAAAACTTTTCACTCTGTTCTCATTAAAGCCGTTGATTAAAACAGTGTTGTAAACGAGCACAAGATATATGACCAGGAGAGCAGTCACGCACCGGACTCCTAGTCTAGTATTTCAATTTTCAGCACATCTTTCTATTTATTTGAATCATGGAATTCGTGTATCATTTTGTGAGTGAAAATTGGTTTTCATAAGAATTCTGAGTAAACATCAGAATAAAAGTGAGTCATTCCAAACACACGTCTCATATTGTTTTTTTATGGCACAGAATTTGCCTCAAATGACAGAATACGAGAATTTTTATTTTATTTTCAAAATGATTAATAGTATAGCAATTGTAGTGTTGGACACATTTAGCCACTCATATAATACTCATATAATACTCATATAATCAAAATATATTGCATTTTAATGCTCTTTAATTCAGTGGTAAATATAATAGAAAAAATCTGCTCCACTCGACTCGACTCCATTCACAAACAAATGTCTGTTTCTTTTGATAAAAGAAAAAATTGGGAAAACAGATATAAACCACTTTATTATTGTGCTGTGAATACAATCAATTTTAATGCAGTACTCCTTAAATACCTTGTGCTCAATGAAAGACACATTTTGTTTGCCTAAAAAACTAACTGACAATTCTTGAGTGAATTATCGCCAGTAGTGAGTGGGCCCACCAGCGCTCTGAACAGCACTCAAATAGATTAAGAACAATATTATTGCCATAGTTTTTGTGTTGCTATTAATTATTTATTTGTTATTTATTAATACTAAGTGAGTGCTCACAAAAAAGCGATTCTAATATTCATTAGCCGTAAAGTATTATAAGTATTATTACTATTATTAGTATTATTCAGATTAATGTTTGTATCGAATATTAATTCATTACTCTTTACTAAAAAACTAAATGATCCGAACAGTTATGTTAGTCAATAACCCGAATCAAACCTCACTCGGAATTAATTCCCATCCCTTTCTCAGTACTGTTTATTCCATTAGCTATTAGTTTATGAATTTTTGATTTAACATGTTTATTATTAGCCTTAAATATCAAATATTCTAATTAACGCCTTTCCTGTTGTGAGCCTCAGCTTGAATTCAAGTGCTCAGAATGTGAGGTACGCCTCCTCTCACCAGACATTAGAACAGGTAGACTACTCTTGAATTTTGTGATAAATAAACTGTTGACAAACTCTAAAAAGATGAACCGCCTCCGGAAAGTGAGCCATTGCTTTGTGCTCAACACTACTCAATAATATGGCATTTCATTGATTTTTATGAAAAACTGAATTCGAGTCGAAAAGAGAAAAATTAATGAATTTTTAATGAGATTTTATTGAATACTAATTAAAAGAGAATTTATATTAAGAGATCAAAAGAGTATTTGATTATATTTTGAACATATGCTGTGCTGTGCCAGTGGTGGCAATCACCACCATTTGTTTGGGAACAGCTATTTTTATATTTGAAAGACAAGTTATTCAACATTTTTGATCATTTATTTTGTTTCTTAGAATCGATATCTGAAAGGAAACCCATATTATGGAGAACTCAATGGAAAACAGGAATCGAAACAATAAATGAGAAAAAGAATAGAGAATAACATCGAATAAAACAAATTTATTCCATAGAGTTATAGAGTTATTACTATTACTGTTTGGAGAGGAATGGAATCAAATTCTGTTCAATAAATAAGTTGTCAAAACAAACAAATAATAAAAATAGAGAAACCAATCGTATGAATGGCTTAATTTGTAATCAATCAAAGGATGGGCTCATATTTCTACAGAAATAATCAATTCTCGAAATAACAATTAGACGGACAGAGAGACTGACCATCAGTTTTAATAGAGACAGAGACCGACAAATGACTGGCGATGAGGTCCGTGCAACCATTCAAGTGCTTCCGACGCCAAACTCAAACATTAAAAGAACAGAATTAGTCTCGAATTCGTAATTTTGTTCTACTATTGGGTCTATAATAACGGAACGGCTATCAAAATGAGTTATTAGATGTTATTAGACGTTATTAAATGCTATTAAATCACATCATTGCTTATGATTCGTATGAAACATAAAAAAACAC
The DNA here is from genome assembly GCA_034699945.1 of Chamobates pusillus. Lineage (NCBI taxonomy): Eukaryota > Metazoa > Arthropoda > Arachnida > Sarcoptiformes > Chamobatidae > Chamobates > Chamobates pusillus. The sequence goes on from JAQGCQ010000892.1 coordinate 3,309, forward strand.
AATTTTCTACTCAAAACTAAAACCGAAAGACATTGAGTTATAGATTGGAAGATAATTAAAACCAAACGTTGAAATAAATATATTTTTGTGAATGTGTGGACAGCCATAGAATCTGTAGATCTCGATGTTCCTCAAGACGATGAATAGGGCGATGCGATACTACAGATTTTGGATCTATTCGTGTAATATCGCGCTATTGTTCGCTACAATAATATATATGTTTGCCTTCATTTATGTGTTAAACGACACGAAAATGATGTTATTTCCTTCAATCAGATTATATCAGCCAACCTTTCTATACAGTTATTGTGCTATTATTCTTCAGGGAGGAGTACTTCAGGTAATCACAACATTTAACTTTCAAATTCTTGGTTCTGTTGTCTATATCTGTGAATACCATTAGAATGTGTGGACTGGCTTTTTGTCAGTACTTTCTCATAAATTCCCACTATTTTGTTAGCAAAAAACAATTGATTATTATTATAAAGTGAGCTGGGAAACGGGCAAGCTGCTTCTTCCACATCTACTTTGGATAACTGTTAAGGCTTTTTATATTAGAAGTGATGAATAACTTATCTCAGAGTAAAGTTTGAGTTTTAAAATATAGTTTTTGCTGATTATATGATTTGCTAACAATTTTTAAATAAATATTTTGTCGAAATGTGAGACTCAATGATATATATTATGAGCTGACTCTCAACGAGTTTACTCATTAATAATATGTGAATCCATTAGTGATAACACCATTTCCCAGAGCTATCCTCTGATTTAGCAGCTGTTAAGAGATGACAGTTAATGCTCTCAAAATTTAAGATAATTTTTTGTTAATTCCCTGTTTTGGGAACGGACTCACAATTACTCGACGACTAAGAAAAATGTCTTCCAAATCATTAGTTTATGTAATCACTGGAGTGTCAAAAGTCAAGTATTACTCCAGATATTGATTTTAATTAAAATATCACACGTTTTCTATGCGAACAGTTCTAATAGAAAAGTGATTTATTATATGACATAACTATAAGTGAATCCATTATTTTATGAATATTTTTATGATTAATATTCAATACAATCGCCTAAAGTGTGAAACGCTTTTTGACTGACTTTTAAGCCTATATTTCATTCAGAGATTAGCCATAACTTCACACAACTTTTCAAAAAGTAATCAAAAATAGTTTCTGACATATTCTCAACATTTGATAGAATTTTCAATATATCATATTTTGAGAGATTACCAAGCTCAGACCAGAACATGACAGATGAATCACTCAAAACATCATTTCAATGATGAAAATGAAATAATGTTTTGAGTGAAATCAAATCAAGCAGGAACAGATTGATTCCTAAATAAGATCGGACAGGAAGAAGGCCCTTGGCAATTACAAGTTTATAGAAGCGCTCAAATAAAGTTTATTTTACGATACATTAAAAGAAATAGAAATTAAATTCTAATGACTGTCCTTTTGTTTGTATGTTAAACGCAGGCAATCGGTTGTTTGGGAGCCCTTCGACTCAATGAAAATTTACTTAATTTATACTTATTTCTAATGATCGCACTTTTATTTGGCGACGGAATCGTTGGTATTATTTGGATTCTGCGCTTCAATACAATTGTTGCCAAATTGAGAGGTGATCTCAAAATAAGATTAGCCAATGATTATGGAATGGACTTCGAATTTCAAGTAAGCAACTTTTTAATTAGTTTAAATACTATTGTCTTTCATATCGATCGCTTGTTTAATATTTTACCACTCAAATATTAAATGATCTAGTGCATAATTTATCAACCATGGAATAATCGTTAAAAATTTGCATTGAATTTTCATCGTTTATTTTCGATTTTTCTCTCATTTTTGAAATGGATTTTTGATTAAATGCATACAATTATCAATACTTTGAAATATTTTAGTGATTCTATTATTAGAAAAATAAATGCAAAGATTAATAATAGAGTTATTCCCGGATTTGTAAACATTGAGTCAAAAACTATATATACGATAATTAAAGTCGAGAAATGAATTTTTCATAGTTTTTCGTTTAAAACAAATATTAAATTACATTCGAGTCTCAAATCTCTTGTTTTTGGATATTTTGAGTGATTACTTGTTTTAAAGCTTCAAATCAAAAGAGAGCCGAATGTGTCGTTCAATCGATTTTTCATAGCTTTTGAGTTAAAAGTTTTCACTCATAAAAAAGGAATTCTTTGAAATATGAAATTCTCATGAAATTCAATTTCACTTTTATTTGATTGGATTTGATCTCAAAACATGAATTGACAAAAAAAACTCATGTCTTAGAAAATAAAAGAATGACATTAATTGGTAGACATTCCTAAAATTAATTAACCAAGCATCGATGCTAACACAGCTGCCAAGATAATTCCTAGTCATTAAGCCCTTAAAGAGTATTCAAACTTTAAATTTGATAATAAAATAAAAGATAGAATAATAATAAGAGTAATGTTTGAGAATAATGTGAAACACTTTTGCGATAAAAGAACAAAAAATTTGATAGTTTTGTGAAAATAATGTCTCAAACCATAAGATAATGAAAGTGTAGACAAAATACACATTTTGTTGAACAGAATAATATCGACTAAACATGAAATGTGTTGACAATGTTTTAGGATATGTGGAACGACATACAAAGAGAATACCAGTGCTGTGGTATAGACGGACCATTCGATTACAATATGACAGCATTAAGAGAACAGGACTATGAAATAGTAGACTCGCGACAACTGTTCCCTAAAAGTTGTTGTCGCGAAAGTCTGGCCACTCTTCCAAATGAACAAATATACGTGCGAGACATGTGTGTTACCAGTTATGATCCCGACTTAGTCTATATTTACGGCTGTTATGACCACATTCACCATTGGCTGCAACACAGCGCCGACTTATTGTCAATTCTGGGCTTTTGTGTGATATCTTTCATAAAAGTGTGTTTTTTGGCGATTTTGAAATACGAGATAAAAGAGATGATACAAAAAATCAAAGTTCTCAAATTGACGGCCGACAGCGCAGCAGTTCCTGTTCAAGACTTAGAGGCATATCTGCCCCGACCTTCTGTCGTACAAACCGATGCTTCGCAGTCGTTGCTGACCAGTGCCGTACCTCAAAGTACTTATAGAACGGACAAACCCTGCCTTCACCATCACCAGTCACACCATTTAATATGCACTGGTGGTGGTGGCGGTGCCCGAGCAAGCATTCCCACCATCAACAACAACGATCTGATTCAGAGTCAGTCAAAGAAACAGAGTCTTGTCTGAAATGTTATCATTACTTATGTATAATAAACTATGAAATGTATTAAATTTGAAAACAATTCGAAACATAAATACAATTTCCTTTTATAGAGAATATTATTGAATAATATTTAGATTACTATTAATATTGTTTTCACAGATTTTATTCGATGAGCTTTGACTGTAAATGTCTTTTACAATACGGTCTCATTATTTATATATTTTTTTTTTTGATTGAATAAAAAAATATAAGTATAATAATAATGACGAGTAATGAGAGTAAAGAATGGCTTCTATTTTTAGCCTCAATTCTGATCAATTAAATTGGATTTTTTGCCGCGAATTCTATATAACTTCATAACTAATTATTACAAAGAATTTCACTTTTAATGATTGTTTTGGTCACTGATTGTCACAAATGACTTTTGAATGAATATATTTTTGATCAAGAACATTTTATTACTACTGTAGAACTGCTCTATAAGTAATTATTCGTTTGATTCTATTTTTTATCGAATGACTGATTCAAACACTTTTATTGCAGTCGAGCCTTGAGTTTAATTTAGTCAGAAATTGGATAAAGTGTTCCTTAAATCAGAAGTCAAATCAGGTATAGTATTCTCTGTGAGGTATACCTCACTTCTATTGTTTAATATCTTTTCAGCTGAAAGTTTGGCCGATTTTTCAATATTTTTTTTTGAAAACAAATCATTTGAAGAATTTTATTAAATTCTTCGCGAATTCACTTTCAAATAAGTCAGGAGTGAACTCAAAGTCAAACTAAAATCCTTTCAATACCTGATAACAAAAATATGAAGAATCAATAAATATATTTTACAGAAAGTCTAGTTTTGTAGTACAGGTATAGGTCTACATAATATTCAAAAATTTATCTAAATTTACAGTAAATAAAAAGTTAACTAAAATCCAATGAAAACAACTTTCGTTTATCTCTTAATTGACATTTGGTTTTGATCTCTGATTTTAATGATTCTAAATAGAAGTGAACCCATATTTTCCGTTTCACACCATTAATGACACGAATTCTATTGGATTTCATCTGATCTCAAATAAGATACAAAGGATCGGAAATATTAGCCTTTCTTTTTGAAGCCGCGCTTTCATTAAGTCTACATTCGGATGACTTAGGCTTTTATTAACGATTCTGTTTCCAAGTCTTCAGACTTTTGTTCTCATTTACCATAAAATTGGAACTAAACTTATGGACAAATGATATCATAAGTTGTGGTAAAAACACTACATATTATGCCTGATTCGGATGTGATATAAATAAACAACAATTAAGTTAATTATAAATCGAGGCTTAATTAATACTAATTACATATAAGACTAAATATAAAACAAATGAATTACACAATAAGTTAATTGTTTTAAATATTGTATTATATTATAGCTATTCTTAATTGATATTAATATCGAATACTCGAATGTATTATAATTTCTGTCTAAAAGATATGACAAAAGTTTTTCTTTTCTCTTACTTTTTGTGATAATTTATCAAAATATATGTAAAAAATACTGTTTTTCTTATTCTATATCTTATTATTAATTTAATTAAAAGAAATTATTCGTTGAGAAAAATGAATTCAATTAATATGAAAAAAGTTAATTAATTTACTGAGAATATAAGACCTGAATACCAATAATAGCATGTAATTCAATATAATTCATATCACATATGAAGCACCGATTCCTCAGTTCTTCATTAATTATGAATGACTTTTACGTCAATATATTGAATATGATTTTAACAAATAAAACAATAATTTGATATAAAAATTATCGATTTTCCGATAGAAACAGAACTCTTACGGTGTTGTCAAACAAAATCACTGCTCTCTCTCTCTCCATAACCTCAATATAGCTCTCTCTCTCTCTCTCTCTCTCTCTCTCTCTCTCTCCCTCCCTCCCTCCCTCCCTCCCTCCCTCTCCCGTACACTCTCTAGAATGGCTTAAATCTAAGAGAGTGTATATATTGAACTAATAAATTATTTTGAAATTCTCTGTCGTATTCTGACCTAAATATTAGTAAAATATTCTGAGCACCGGCTTTGCCGGTGAACATAATGATCGGAAAGTCCTATACAGAAAGTACAGAATAACTTAAACGAATGCCTTATTCTTTGGTTTAAACTAATGCCTGACATAACATTTGTCTCGTTTTTTCCAATGGATTATATGTTTGACACACATTTATATATCGCTCAGAATATCCCCAAATGTAATATAAGAATGGTTTGTCTCGACTCGAGACTCGTGAACACAAAAATAGTGAACACACACACAATGCACAGTCAGATGATTGAAAACATCAATCAATTCAAACAAACTTTCCGTTCAATGCATTCTTAAATACAGTATAAAAACAAGTGATTCCTAAAAAAAAATACTTTTAAAACATTAAATAAAAAAAGTATTAGAGATTCCGGAGGAATGTCTTCTATTAAAGATTGGAGTCGAGTTTTTCGGGGTTCGTATCAATCTTTTAACAATTTATTTATTTTCTGGTCTAAGAATAGACTTTTAGCCGAAATAACAGAATATTCGGAATAAAAATGTGTTCATAACTTTGAGAACCGAAGCTTTTAGGAGTGAATCAAATGCCAAAACATTTTTATGACTTTATTTTAAAAGCTGTAAATAATAAATATCTCTGAACTTCTCTCTGAAGTTTACTTTTCTCTGGAATTGCAGTACTTTTTAATGTCGAGCATTAAAATCGATAAACTTTTAGTAAATTCATTCATAAATGTATTGCCGATAATGTCAGGTGCTCTCAATCGGAAGGGCTCAGTATTTTATCCCTAATCCGTGAAATTGAAGCTCAAAAACAAAATAGAAGATTTTCAATAGTTATCTAGGACAAAAGGATATGTGCTCAGCATTGGCTAATTTTATCGATTTTAGACATCAAATGAGAGCCTTCCGGCCCTTAAATTCTAGGTATGACTGAGAAATCAATACTGAATTGATATATAATTAACTAAAATATAACTAATTTATATAAAAGACTTTCGATTCTTTCGTAACTTTAGTTTTTCTTTTATGTTTGAAAAATGTTTGAGATTTGACTCCAAATAAATAATAAACGAATTGATAAATAAATAGAATTTATAACGAAATTGATTATCAAATTCAAAGAAAATCTCTTTCAATAGATTTGAGTTTTATATCAAATTTTGAGCTCACATTCAAACAAATCATAGTTTAGTTGAGAAAAAAGTGATAAAATAAAAATAAAATGAGAAACAGCTCTAAAAACTCATGCAATTTATGGCATAAAAGTGATGTCTATTTGAAAAACGTTAACTTTATCTCTCATTTTAATGTCATTTTTGAAAAAGTGAATAAAAACAATTTTACAGTTGTATTGCAGTGAAGTCCTACTCATTAAGTGATTCCAAAAGCATTTGAAAAACATCTTTGGACTCAATTGCAAGCCTTTCCATACAATTGGTGTGAAAAATAATGGCCAACACTTCTAACGAGAAGAGCACACAATTATTACACGAGAGTCGAGACTACAGACTATGGCTTAGTTCACAACAACACCGAAAAAGTAGTGTCGAGAGGAGAGTAAACATAGATATAAACCCTTAATTGCATTCATAAACCCATTATTAATACATTAAATCTATGAAAAATGTTAAAAACATTTCAAAAGGCATTCCACTCAATGAATCAAAAACATGTTCCCATTAGAAGTGAGTCTAATTTTCTTCAGTCAAATGCAGTTTTATTTTTAAACACTCGATAAAGAGTTGACATTTTTTTGGTCGAACACAACAGAAGTGCTTTAATCTCTTCAATAGTCAACAAAAAATTGTTTGTTAATAGAAGTGGATATTTGTATAAAACTCTCTCCGCTTTCCATCAAATGAGTGTAAAAGTATTTGAGATATTTTATGGTTAAATGAATTCCAAGAATAAGTGTTTGTCAGAAATAGGACATACATATGAAAGGGACATACATATGACAGTCGGCTTCATATATTGATTACGAAATATGATAATCAAATTTGCATTCAATCAATATATTGAGAGTTTGTGAACACATATTTATATATTAAGTGTGTCTTCTGTTCGTATATTTCCATAAAAGAGTTATGAAATCTATTGATTAATTCAATAAACGCATACTTTTATGCCAATGGCCAGGGATTGCATGTTATTCCAATTGGTTAACATTAGCACTGCTTTCCTCTCATCACAATCCTTAAGAGTCTATCGTTAACATCGAAAATAATAACTTATTTATAAGTAAAGCCTATTTTCGGTGATGTTATGATCAGAAGTGAAGTCGTTATATGTTTTAACATTCATTTTCTATCGAATACTTTCGGATCAGAAGAGAAGAAATCGATTTTTCAGTTCAAATATTTTTGCAATTCTTCTATAAAATTGGTTTAAGAGTCAGTTTGAAAAACTTATCGCTATTCAGATCAATGTATGGAAAATTAATAGCAAATAATGCGCCAAAAGATTTGATTTACAAGATATCAGCCAAACATCAATAATTGTATTCTGAGCTATAATAGTGAAGGAATGTCTTTCCCAATACTCATAGCAATAGCGATCAATTCTAACCTATTTCTACATTTCTAGTGATTTACCATTTCTTTAAGAAAACAAAAAATTCAGATTACGGTTAGATTTTTTTTATTTACTACTTTTTTCAACCGTTCCCTTGGGATGTGTACTGCTTATTGCTGATTCACT
>JAQGCQ010000893.1:0-11291 GCA_034699945.1 Chamobates pusillus
TTGAAGCGGGTTTCCCTGTTGAAAAGCCTATTTCGGTAACTAATGGGTTAGTTATCGGGATAGCACGCCAGATAGGGGTTTCGAGGGGTTAAGGGAATGACTAGTTTGGGGTGATATCGGAATATCGGAGAGTAGAAAAGTGACCCCCCGGACCTCTACCTGACAATATATAAGAACGACTTTTTCGATTATGAATTTTGCTACTGATTGTGCGGTCATGTCTTCCAGGGCTCCAGTTACCACATATCTAGTGCAGTGATCAGAAACAACCAAGATATACCTCTTGTTGTCGTGTGACTTGGGAAATTTTCCCAAAATGTCTGCTGATATTGTTGCAAAAGGAACCGTGGGGATATCCATCATTTGTCCAAATCCCGCGGGCTTTCCCCGTGGGTCTTTCTTCATCTGACAGTCCAAACAGCGATTGATATAGCGCTGTACAGATCTGAAACATTTTGGCCAGTAAAATCTCGACCTCAACTGGTCATATACTTTGGTGACACCAAAATGTCCAGAAGTTCTGTCATTATGAAGAGTGTAGAGGATTTCCTTTCGAAGTTCCTTCGGGACTAGGAGTTGGGGAACTCTTTCCGAGCCGTCATCAATGATTCTATATAAAACTCCATCAATCATTTCGAAGTCTTTTCCACCCATTTTCAATGGTTTTAATTGTGCAGATTTGATTTTGTCCTTGATGACACTACACCATTTGTCCTTTCCTTGGAGTTCTTTCAAATTAAGTTTTTCCATGAAATAAAGGGGTATTTGATCTTCTTCTCCGTTACCTGGAGGAGAGACTGGTGAGCGAGAAAGTGCATCTGGTACAAAATGTGCCTTTCCGGATTTATAAACAATTGTAAAATCAAATTCGGAAAGTTTCAAACTGAATCTTGCAAGTCTTGCATTAGGATTTTTCGCGCGAAGTAACCAGCACAAAGAGTGATGGTCTACAAAAATTTTGAAATGCTGACCCAAGAGGTAATGTCTGTTCTTTGTAATTGCGTAAACGACACATAATGCTTCGAGTTCACTGACCCCGTAGTTCAATTCTGCTGCACACAATGAGCGACTTCCGTAACGAAAAGGATGTTCGATATCATTAATAAGATGTGCAAGAACATATCCCAATCCAGAGTAACTACTGTCACAATGGAGGTGTATGGGCAAAGTGTGTTGGAAATGAACTAGAACTGGGGCTGTGCAGAGACGATTTCCCAACTCCTTGAATGATTCTTCTTCCCGTAGGGACCATTCCCATGGGACTTTAGCACCCAATAATCTGTGCATCGGAGCTGAAATCGTTGCGAATCCTTGGATCGAGTCTCTGTAATAAGAACACATTCCCAAGAAACGTTTGATTTGTTTTCTATTTTCTGGTCTTTTAAACAACTTGATTGCTTTAACTTTCTCTGGATCTGGTTTGTGTCCTTGAGAATTTATAATCCATCCAAGATATTTTATCTCATTCTTGGCGAAAAAGCATTTTGTCGGCTGGAGCTTGAGATTCCCACTTCTTATTCTTTTGAAAAGTATGTCCAGACGCTCCAAATGTTGTTCAAAATTTTCACTCCAAATCAATATGTCGTCTAAATATGCACAGCAAATGTTGTATTTAAGGCCGGCTATGAGCTTATCTACCATTCTTTGATATGTTTCTGGAATGGTCGCCAAACCGAAAGGAGCAACTTCGAACTCAAAAAGTCCCGCAGAGCAAATAAAAGCTGTCTTTGGTATATCTTCCTCGGCAACTGAAATTTGATAATAGCCACTATGCATATCAAGTGAGCTGAAGAGTTCGGCCTTGTTAAATGTCATTAATAAGTCCGATATCAGTGGCATAGGATAAGAATCCTTTCGAGTTATTTCATTTAAGCCACGGAAGTCCTGGCACATGCGGTAGGTCCCATTAGGCTTGCGTATCATGACAACGGGAGCAGAGTATGCACTTTTGGACTCTCTTATAAGGCCTGCCTCTAACATTTCTGCGATTTGCTTTTCCATGGCAACTTTTTCAACATGAGAAGCACGGTAGGGAGCCTTTCTTACTGGTTCATCGGTAATTGTGTTGATTTTGTGAGTTATTAGATTAGTTCGGGTTAGTTCGGTTAGTTTTAGTGCAAATAAGTCAGAATTTCTATTTAAAAATTCTAGTAATTTTGTATTTTGTTCTCCACTCAAATCAGGACCGATATTAAAAGAGATAGTTCTTTCCTCATTTAGATTACTTTCCCGTGGTTCATCTACCATGGGCTTAGCTTCACTGTCCCCACGGGGACCGGAGCTCATGGCTAAACAGACCACCTCTGGTTCTAATTCACAAATTGTCCCAAGGTTAGTTCCCTTTCTCAATAATTGGTCATGGTTAGTGTAATTTGTAACTAAAACTTTAGTCTCTTCAACTTTATTATCGATGGTACTATTTAAAATCAAATCGTATTTTATTTCGAATTTTGGATTGACCTCGAACAAATGCGTCTTGCCTTGTTTATTGTAAAATTTTGAATCAATCCAGAGACTGGTTAATTTTGGGATTTTCAAATTATCTTTCAAAATAACATTGATAGTTTCATCTTTTTCAACTGAATTGTAATTGTTGAAAGGCAACTGATCAAGAATATTTACAGTATTAGTGGTTAATTTATGGAAATCTATTTTAATCTTCGATTTCTGACAGAAATCCAATCCCAAAAGTATGTCAAATGGAATATTTTCATATATATACAAATCTATTTTTATTGTTTGATTATCGACAGATATGTCCACTATTGTTTTCCCCACGGGAACCATTGAGTCCCCGTTTGCAAGCCTAAGAATTGGCTTATTACATTTATTTACAATTAAGTTTGGGAGATTAATAGAGGTAGTTTTATTCATCAAAGAAATTGAACTTCCAGTGTCCAGTAAAAATGAAAAAGGTATATTATTGATATAACCTGAAACTGTTAATAAAGTTTCGGATAAGTTTAGATAGAAACACTGAAGTTCTTCGGCGGGAGGTTTGTCTCCCGCCGCTACACTTTTCCCGCGGGAGATGCGTTCTCTGATTCTTTCATTTCCTCTGGAGATTTGGCAGCACTGTTTTTCAGTGGGCAATTATAAGAGGTGTGCCCTGGGGTTTGGCAGGTCCAACAAATAACACGGCCATCTACCGTCCTCGAGGGTTTTTGGCCTTTGCCTTGGAAGTTCTGACGTTTCTTCTGCCCTTTATTCTTAAGAATATCGCGCATTAATTTGCAGAGAGTCTGAACTTCAGTTTCTGAGTCTTTGGCAGGGGATTCATTTTTGCCTTTCTGTTTATTTGTCTCATCAGGCTTAGCTTTAGTTTCTTCAACTAAGAGACAGTTATATGCAGGTCTACGATTGGACAGGTATTCTGCCTCCTCAATGCTCCTCAGTTTATTAAGTAAATCCTGACAGTTCTTTGGTTCTAAGACCAAAACCTTTTCGAGCATTCCCGATTTAAGGCCTCTCATTATGTGAGTCAGTTTATCTTCCTCACTCATTTGAGAGTTCATTTTATTACAAAGTCTCAGGACATCATAATAATAAGTTGAGACCAGTTCATTAAGGCCTTGGAGACGACAGATCAAGGAGTTCTGATTAATTGAGCGGTAGTTTTTTGGCCTAAACGCAACGCGCAGTCCTTCGATTATTTCTTCCAAACTGAGGGAGTCCTCAGTTTGGAACGGATCTTCGTTCATCCGAGTAAACGAGCGATACCAGAGTTCAGCTGTATCCTTCAGGTAAATAGGGAATCGCCTTTTTTGCATGCGATGGTCCCAATTATTACACTTGGAGACATAGATGAAATGGTCAATCCAATCATCTACGTCAGTATCACCCTGATATGTTCTGGGAGATATAGATCCAACTGTAATTAAGGACTTACACTCCGGACTTTTGTCTCTGGGAGTGTTTGGGACAGTATCGCTTTTGGGGTCACTGTCTTCGGAGTTTTCAATTGCTTTGGGACTGGTTTGTAAATTCTCCCGTGGGAGATTCACTTCGGACACTGAAGGGGTCCCCTCGCTATCAGGGCTTTGAGACATCTGGTCTGATTCATGAGTTACGGGCTCACTTTCACTTGAGCTCAAATTGCTAACAGCTGCCGCCCGCCTTAATGTCCTTCTTTTCTTAGGACCCATCTGGACTTAAGCCACTTAATGGGCAGTAATTTTGCCAAAGCAATTAAAATTTGCAATTATTCTTGAAGGTTTTATGGTTATTGTGCAAGTTAATCCCTAATATTTCTTTTGGTCGAATTTTTGACACGAAATTTCTTTGAATTTTGTTAAAACTAATCTCAACTTCTGATTTATTCGTAAATTTCCAAAACAAAATGAAAATTTGAGAATTTTTTAAGGTTTTATTTGATTTTCAAGTATTTCGATGAGATTAAAAGCTTATATTCATTTTCTGAAAACGTGAGAAAATATTTTAAACTAAAAAGTATCTCATAACGAAATATTCACTGACTAAATCGAAAGTCATCATAACGAAACGTCGAAAATTATTTCTCAAATATCTAACTCTTAAATTCTCGATATCAACTCTTATCAATTTTTGATGAAATATTTGGCCTTGCATTTTATTCGCTGTTACTCAAGTAATTATCCGAAGTAGCATCTCATTGCTAGCATAACCAAAAGAAAAGCGAACAAAAATAAGAGCACATGCATAATTGATAATTCAAATTCGAAACAATAACTCAAAATAGGTCCTCTCCTTGCGAAGTTTCTGAGACCACGGAATCGATCCATAAGTTACATGTGAACTTACCCGGCGCCTCCACCATATACAACGAAATGAGTTGTTGTTCTCCCCAGATCATCCTTTTTTTCAGAGCTATAAGAGGTGTGGTCCGTTATCTTCGCTAACTATATATTTGTCGCGCCGTAAACTTCTCCCAAAACCGTATTATCGCCGATTTTGTGTTGGTTTACGGCTGGCCAGTTGCCCAAAACCACACAAAGTCGAAGTGTCCGGTTGTCGCGCCGTAAACTTATCCCAAAATCGTGTTATCGCCGATTCTGCGTTAGTTTACGGCTGGTCAGTCCCCGAAACTGCACAAAACCGAAGTTTCCAGTCGGAAAGCACTCGGATTTGGAGCGACTCAACTTTTCGGCGATTGATTACTCTTAATCAATAACTGTGCACAATATTAAGGAAAGGAAATCAATTTTATTCAAGAATAGAACGGAAATCAAAATTAAGTTTACAAAACATACAAATACATGAATTCAGATTAGAACTCATGTAATAACTGTTTAAACACAAGAATAACACCAAAACACACGACTTATCTCAACAGTAGTCAAGAGAAGAGCGAGAGCTTTCACATCGAAAACACAAATTAGTTGAGTCAAGGAGAGGGTGTGGGAGGGGTTTATTGTATAACCAATTGGGTATTAGCTAACATTTATAGGGTGACAGTATTCTCCCGTGGAAGATCTGTCATGGGGGTCAATGCCATGGGATATCCCCCCATAGCATGCAATAACGTTGCAATATATGGAAAAGCGATAGAATCGACAAAAAGGATAGAAAGACAGAAACAAGGGTTGAAGTGAACAGAAAGAAAGGTAAGACTCGAGTGAGTCGTAAAATCAATAATTACTTCTAATTATAACTTTTAAAACAGGAGTTGTCCTCAAAAAGGGAACAATTCCTACAGATTAAGGACGGATTTTAGGCTAAACTAAAGGACTGTTGTCTTAAAGGATAAAATAATATCTATTTTGAATAAATTGAGTTTTAGAACAAATAAAAGGATTTGAAGTCTTTTGGAGTTATTTGAGGTCATCTGTTATTCCTCTCCATTGAGGTCATTGTCGTCGTCGTCGTCACCGAAGGCTTCTCTGAAGAATAGGATCTCCGCTTCAGTGATGTGAGCGCCAACTGGTGCTCCTGTACTACCACTAACGGCAGGAATACCCGAAGGAGATCCAGCCCTCAATATACCCCCGTTGTGCACAGTCTCATCGTCCCGATGCTCAAGAGTGTGGAGCGGCCGAACTCGCGCTATCGCTCGGTGGCGGAGTGTCACAATCCTTCATACTTTCGAAGAATCTCTTCATATGGTTGTCGTCCGACTCGTCTCCAGACATGTTATGAGACATTACTTCTGAGGAATGGCTTTATATCGGAGCTAATGATAAATAAAAGGCTTTGAAAAGAGTTTTAGATTTCATTTGTGTTTACAATATATAGTTTCAGATTTAAAGTAAATCGTATTTAACATAAGATTTGTAAATAAAAGACAAAATCAATAGAAATATAATATTCTTTTGAAATAAATTCTTTAAAACTAAACAAAATTTGAAACTCATTTTAGAAATCAATTCAAAACATGAGATCAAAGACATCACAAATACTGCAAATGCGAGGAATGAGACTCTAATTGTTTGCACATAATCTATAACCCCTTAATTACTATTCAAAAACACTGTCACTTAATTGGTTCTTAAATGAAGTTTTACTTTGAAATTAATTTCAGTTTCTTTAAAAGGATTACATATTATTCATGCATTCTTTAGGTCAGAGGGGAAAGGGATTGGTTTGAGAGTCGATTAACTGCTAATTATTTTTAACTCTAAATAGTATGATAGCCAAGGGTTCGGTACTTTATTAGTAATACCTTTCCTAACATTGATTCGAGACCTTTGACCGCAATTGTAGTCAATAATTAGTGTTTATTTCTTAAACAATACCACAATTAAGACATTAATTTATAGATTAAGCGATCAATTTATGAAATTAAGATAGGATCAGCTTGGTGACAGCGCAACACCTTGGCCATACGAGAATTTAACAATAGGTTTATGATCGAGAAGTTGTTTAACAACTTTAAGAGCTCTTCAAACACTAGAAGAAACTGTTTTTACGAATATTAAGAATAACTGTCTGTTGAGTGAAGACTCTCTTCTCTTAAACCAGATTTCAGATGAAGTTAAGCACAGAATAAGTGAGTCTTTCCTCTGATGTTAACTAATATTCGATAACTATCTTCTGATCAGAATTTCAGAGTAAGGCTTAGGTTAAGGGAATGTATAAGAATTTACTGTCTATTTGAGCGCTCATTCTTTCGCAAATGCATTACAAAAATAATATTTAATTATAAAATAACTAAAACATAGTCTAAAATTAGAGTAAAATTAAAGTAGAATTAATTAATATTTAACTTATGATTAATTAATTACTAATAATAGAGTAAAACCGTATTTGATTTTCCCTCCAATTTGGTTGACATTGAAATATAATAATGTCTATAATTAGGAAATGACCCCTGAATTGATCGACTGTTCAGAAAAGCAGACAAAAAGTAAACAAAAAAATGTAAACAAAAGGAAACAAAAGTCAAAACGAATTAATAGTAAATATATTTGAGTTTTAACTGAATTCTCATAACATATATAACTAAATTAAGGCGAATTAAGACTAATTAGGATTAATTCTAATAAAATTAATAAAAATAAGCGAAGAAAGAGTTTTATGGATAAGAGTTTTGATAATTGAGTGAAGACAACAATTGGAAAGATTGGCCGCCAATGGTTTGACAGCCAAAGACATGCAATAATTGGTAAATAAACTCACTTTCAAAATAAACTTAAAATAAACTTATAATAAACTCATAATAAACTCGTTTGAAACACATTTTAAGACATTGTTTCGTTTGAATCTCATTAAGAGTTTGACAATGGATTAGATTAAAGTACGGCTAACTGTTGTTTATGCAAATGAATGTATATTTTAAACGGAAAATTCGTGTAAAAGTTGTGTATAACAGACAAAAGTAAGGAAAGTATAGCTTAGCGTTAAATGAATGTTGTCCTCAAATGGTGACCTCCGCTCCCACATCATTGACACTCAAATACGGGGTGACCAACTCATCAGCGGACATTTTTGCTGATTCATGTGTCGATTCTTCTGAAGCGGTGGCGACAATAGTGTTGGCGTTTGAATCGGAGTCGTTTGCAACCAATATTTCGCCATTGCTTTCATTAGTGGTCGTATCATTGAGTGGTGGAAGTGTTGGGTGACGAGTCTGAGAACTCTCGCCACCATTTGGACACACTTTAGGTGACGGCACAGAATTACTCACTTTAACACTACTATAGTTGTGCTCATTCTTCTCCTCTTTTTCTTCAGGAGCTGAGCGTTGATCTTCATCTGTTGTCAATTCGGCCATTTTGTCGATTTCTGGAATCGTAACATCGGAGTCATTGTCCGGAAATTCATCGACAATTGGAAGTTTAGGTATGGATTGATCGAATGGGAAGCGTTTGAAGTCTGAGCGCATGTGATATCTCTTCATTCGTTCCACATTATAGATGTCTTCCTCTTGTTTTTCAGTCAGAGTTATTAATCGATAGTTAAAAGCGTTAGTGATTTGGTTCTGTTTCCGTGTGAAGAGTGTGTGGGGACTCTCGTTCTCCACCCCCGTTGTGTCTCTGAAGTCTGGGTGACGGGTGTCGACAGTTGACACACTCTTATCACTGTTTGTGTTATCACTTTCACTGTTTTTGTTATAGTTATCACTAACACTGTTCTCCTCTTCAGAAGAGTCTGCACTTCCATCATAGCCTTCGGTGGTCTCGTTATTACTGGTGATCCCACCCTCACTCACATGACGTGCAGCCCTTTGGAGATCAAAGAAGTTCTTGTGGTCAATGGTTGTGATGTGTCTGATGGCGTGAAGTATCACAACATTAGCTTTGGTCATGAAATCGCTTCCCAACACCACCGCTGGCCATAGGTGTGGAACAACGACTAAATCTTGGATCAACTCTTTTCCTGCGAAGTTCACAGTAATGTCAATGAGTTTCTCAGTTGGTTTGTGAGTACTGCCATCGAAATTATAGAGTGTCCCTCCTTTCCAAGGTACTCTTTGGACAGACAGTTGTTCTGCAAATTTGGTGTCCATTGCAGAGAGACACGAACCAGAGTCAAACATGGCGTACACATTATGGCCTTCAAATGTCACCTTTACTACAGGTATGTAATGCTTTGTTGGGTTGTCGTCAATGAGAGCACAGTTCAGGACAGGCTTTTGTGGACTACACGTCCAGCCATAACCAACGTCACTTTTCCCCTTACCTTTTGTTTGCTTTGTAGTGTACGCACCGGTTCTGTCGATATCTCTATATAATGCACTGGTCTTCGGTTGAGTGTTATTAGTGGACGGTGTGGTCTGAGCACCAGTAGTCGATTGATTAGCGAGTCTTTGCTTAATGAGGAATAAATTAGCGGCACATCGCGCCTCATCTAACGGTTGACGACAGACTTTCTTCGAATGTCCGAATGCCATACAATTCTCGCATTGATATGTGGCGAACCGATTGAATGGTTGCGAAACACTTGATTGAGTATAGCTCTCACTTCTGGGTTTAGTATTAATGATTGTTGTCTTTGTTTTAGGTTTAATTATGGCGTTCGGAGAAACTTCATCTAAAGCAGTGATGGTCGCTATCAGTGCCTCGAGATTGTTGATCATTCCGACGGTGTACCGAAGATTGGCGTCGAGCAGACCCTTTTTGATGACCACAACTGCATTCCCATCAGTGATCTCATCGCCAGAATCAATCTTCAGCTGCAATAGTCGGTAAGTGTACTCGAGTGCGGTCTCATCTTCCGTTTGATGAGCGCTATTGAATTTAAGCACCAAATCATACTTTAGATCCGGAGGAAGATATCTGCCTTTGAACGCTATCTCAATCAGTTGCCAGTGTTTGCCTTCCAGTCCACACCCGACGAACCATGTCTTTGCTGGACCTTCTAATTGATGGATAAAGTGTTTGGCCATATCTTCATTTAACCAATTGTTAGTGTCAGCCACTCTGTTGTAGTCTTTCCAAAATTCTAATGCTTTGTCTTTATTCCCATCAAATTTAGGCAACTCTTTGCGATATGTCACTGGTCTGGGAGTGGAGTCTCTGCCGTTATTATTAATCATTCGTTGAGCCAATACTTGAAAGCCGGCCATCATATCTTGTGCTGTGGACACATGGATCACCTCTAATATTGGTGTTTGTTGACCACCATTTGGGTTACCATTTGTATGATTACCGTTAGTTTGATTGTCATTCAAGTGATTGTTATTTATTTGTTGATTAGTGTTGTGCTGACTACCAATGGAGTGAGTGTTGCTCTGTTGATGATCGTTATGGCGGCTGTTGTGTAGACCACCATTTGTGTGATTATCATCCGAGCGTTGACTGCCAATGGAAGGGCTTATAACAATGGGAGAGACAATAGAAGAAGTATTAGTATTTGTGACAAATGTGTTATTGTTAGTGACAGCAGCGGTGGTCGTCCTCATGTGGGAGCCGTTCTGATCGTTGGACCTGTCGTTTTCCATGTCAATGAGTGGTGCAGAAACCGTAGACAAAGGAATCGGCGGTTGAAATCGACGACCATTTGCTATCCTTATTCGTGCTCTAATGGCGGCCAACTCTTGCATTTTCTCCTCATGTCTGCGCTCCGCGTCTCTGAGGGCTTCCTCTTCTTCACGACGAGCCGCTGCTATCTGTAAGTCAAGGTTCGCAGTCTGTCCTAAAATACTACTTATTCTTTCACTCGTTCTACTGTTAGGTAAAAAGTCAAGACTAGTGCCCTCTAAGTTAGGGTTTATTCTTCGGAGACCTGTTGTTATGGTATTTGATTGTGTAGAAGACACCGACGCAATGGACAATGGATTAGTGTTCGGTCTTTGTGTGAACGGAGGTATCATTCCTCCAATCAAATTGATATTTGTGTTGTCGTCGTCGCTGGTGTCCCCGCTCTGCGGCGCCGGACGTCCGTCTCTCGAGTCCCGCGTTCTGCTCCGTGTCATTGGCGGGGCTTCGACTTCAGCTGACGGTTCCTCTGTAATAGTGAAAGACATTGTAGTGCTTTCATCGGTAACTGTATTAATATTGTTGGCCTTCTCTTCGGCCTCAATCTGTGTTTTATCTTCAGATTTATTGCTTGATTTCTTTAGAAGTGTTTCCATCACTTCATCTGATGTTCGGATTGGGATCTTTTCTGCAAACGGTTGGGGTCTTAGCCCGGATCTCATCCAACGTCTATAAATGAGAATGGTTGCGATGATAATGAATGGTTGCACAAAGAGTGACATCAGTGGTAGAGCTGTTAGTGGTTCGGGTCCGTATGGAGAAGTATAATCCATACCCAAGTGCCTCCACCATATATTAAGGGCAGCTTTACCGTCGATGGGCAAAACAGGATAATCCGCTGGCAGTTGGTTAGCGCCACCGTCTTTATCTTCGCCCATCGAAGCCGTCATTGTTGCG
>JAQGCQ010000894.1:0-11285 GCA_034699945.1 Chamobates pusillus
CGCCATACACTTAGTAAACATAAGCAAGGCACTTTTCGATACACAATAGGCCGACATTTTGTCATTCTGGAACAATTAGAAAAATAATTCAATCTTGAAATAAAAATTAGTCAAAACAAACTAGGATATATTACCGATTGAAGTGCGGCAATACTGCAAGTGTTGATTATATTTCCGTTAGTTTTCGACAAATAATCGACACATAAATGAGTCAAATATACCGATGAATACAAATTTATTTGCATTATATTTCGGAAGTTATTCATGTATTCCGGGTCTGTTATCATCTTAATGCTCACAACTCCTACATTATTGATGAGTACATCGAGTTTTCCAAACTCTTTGATAGTGGTGTCAACCAATCTCTTGAGGTCTTCCTCTTTGGTGACGTCAGCCAACACTTGAAGTGGTTTTGAATTATTTGGTGATATTTTGTGACACTTTTCCGCCACTTCTGACAGTTCTTCTGCAATATTACTGGTGATGACCACATTTGCACCCGATTTGGCGAACGATAGAGCAGTGGCCGCTCCGATACCAGAACTGGAACCAGTGATAAGTATTACCTTTCCCTCAAAGTTGTATTTAATGTTTGACATATTTATCGAATATATTTACTGAAAATGATTTTTCTAAAACTTGATCTGCTTTTTATAGTTTCCATAAAGTTATTGACTCAACCAATAATGAACTTGATAAATATGAGGGCTTGAGTTCAAGGTGATTTTTAATGGCAATTTTTGCAAGGCAAATTGCCATATATAGAAAGACCGTTGTGCGTCCCCCTGGCAACAATGTGTTTTTTTTTGAAAATTTTTAATTGTTTTGAATTGTTTTGAATTTTTTTCTGAAAATTCTGAAAATTTTTTGATTGTTCGAACCAAATCCTCTTGGGTTTACAAATTATGAACAAAAATTGCCATTATAAGGAAATGCTTATTTCCAGCTTGTTTTTATCAATCAATGACATTGATTTTCAGAATATGGAAGAAATAATATACTCTTGATATGAATTAGAAAGAAAAAATAGTTATCAAAGCAAATAAAGAGTCCAATAAATGTTTGGACTAAAATGCGGAGTCAAAGCATTAGCGCATATATACATACATACATACATACACTTTGACTCCGCATTTTAGTCCAAACATTTATTGGACTCTGATTTGATTCAATTAAAACTTTTTTCCTTCAATTATTATTTCAAATAATAAAACTTTTCAAATCTCGAAATAATTACAATCAGGATCCTCAGTTTCTCTCGCTAAAATTCTATCAGATGTTCCTATTAATAAAAACGTATGAAAATCAAGTTATCTTAATCATTTTATTAGTAACTAGATAACCCGTCTCTCTCTCTCGCTCTCTATCTCGCTCTCTATCTCTCTCTTGCTCTCTCTCTCCCTCTCTCTCTCTCGCTCTCTCTCTCTCTCCTCTTTCTCGCTCTCTTTTGCTCTCTCTCACCCTCACCTCCTCCACCATCACCCACACCTCTTCCATCACCTACACTCACACACACCTCTACCCTTAGATATGAGGCTTCATACATACGGACAGAAAATATCACAAAATTGTATTCAATACGTTGAATGATTATCACTATTTGAGATATGACCCTGTTTATTTTGTTAAACGATTTAAATTGAAGGTTTTTTGGAGCACTCATAATATATGTCAACAAAATAAACAGGGTAATTTCTCAATAATGCTAATTTCAAAGCAAAAGGGTGATTTTAATTTTCCCCTCAAATCATAAGATGATAAGCCAATATGGTTAATCGTTGAAAAATTCATCAAAATCGAGCTAGCTGAAGTATGTATTCTAGATAGTCACTCTGTATGATAATCGGTGTATATAAGATAGTACAATCAGTGTATTTAGTTTAACATGTGCAGCTTCATTAAACGCTCGCCATAGTAAAGTGCAGTCTTGTGTTAAAAGCAGGGGTCATCACTGGGGGGTCCAGCCACGATACCCCCTAGAAATGAAATTTTCAAAATACCCCCCCTTGGATTTTAACTCAAAAGGCAATTGAACTCGTATTAGTTTAGTTGAAAAGAGGATAATTAATTAAAACCAGAACTAACAGATGTTTAATGACTTCGTATTAAATCATTTTGCCAAAAATCATATTGTCTAAACTCATTTTTTTTCTAAAATTATATAGTCTAGATCATCTCATATAGAATATTTCGGCACGAGAAATTAAATTGAGTGAAATAATTCAAATTCAATTTTTTCAAAGCAAATTTCCATGAAAAGAAAGAGTGAAACTGACATTGTATAGAACACAGAAATTAAATCCATATCAATATAAAAACCAAGTTAACACATCTGTTATTAAATAAAATATATTTTCGTAATATTTTTAATGTGTTTTAATTTTCATTGAAGTATATAAACGAATGAATTCTTTTGTGAGTTTTAATAAAATTTAGAATTTTCAGATGAAATTATTATTTATTTTAGTGCTTCTTCTTATAGAAACTGATTTTATCGGTGGTCAGTCAAAAGATCAATGGTTTGGTCACAAATGGTTGGATGAGAACTATCTGTTCAAATGGAAAACCAATCACTTGGAGAAAGTGATCACATTTAGAGTCGAAGTCATGACTAAAGGATGGGTTGGATTTGGTTTCTCAAAACATGGAAAGACAACTGAAGCGGATGTGGTTATTGGTTGGGTCGATGATTGGGGTCACTCCACTTTCAATGTATGTTCAGATCACAGAATTCATTTTATTTATTTATTTTCAGGACTATTGGATCAATGAATTGGGAAACCGTTCATTGGATATGAGTCAGGACTGGACACTACTCTCTGGAGAAGAGAACGCAACGCATACTATACTTGAGTTTAGTCGTCATTACGTGACGTGCGATGAAGACAATGATATCGAGATTTTTGAGAATGATTTTGAAGAGTCAAACATTATTTACGCCTTCAGTTTCTTAGATCCAAATAATATCGAATCAATTGGTGAACCGATTGTCGAACGGATCTTACATTTGAATCTTTTCGAAAAACCAGAGATATTTTCACCGAAAGAGACTGACATCGAAATAAAGGACCATTGGATGAATGTGAGCTATAGAATAATTTCGCTATTACTATTAAGAATGGCGCAGAGCTGTATGGTTTGCCAAGTATTGCCAAATTTTAACAGTTTAATAATAATAATTTTAATTATTCATAGGCGAATATTGCAAGTTGAAATTTCTTTCATATATAAATATCTGTAAATGAAAATAATTAAGACGAGGCATTCTATTAAATATTTGGCAATATATGCACCACTGATCTAGAACAAGCGTGCGAATAATGCTATTCCAAGATTAACAATATATTTCAATTTTCATTTATGGTCATATATCAATTTACCAATAAATTTTAGTCCAGATCAATAGTCTATTACTTTTTTTGAAATAATTCTATTATAAAACTATAATTTGTATTCCCAATTCTAGATTACTCTCAATCCAAATTCAAATGATATTCATTGTATGGTATATAAAAAGGATTCAAATGAAAAACAACAAGTCATAAAGGTAATTTGTTATTTTTTACAACATTGACTAAGTAATATGTAGTATATAGTTTTGTACTGTACCCCCACCCACCCGCCACGTTGTTAGTGATAGAACACATGTAAATTTCTCATAGAAGGAATCATCACATGTTAATCCTATGGAGAAATTTTTACTAATGTCAAGTATGGGAGAATTTTCTATGCTAATTCTCTGGGTGAGGTCCTCTTCATTGTTAAATCTATGGAATAATGCTAAGTCTATGAGCCAATGGAAAGCCTATGGTGCAAGGGTTAAGCTGGATTGAATAGGTAGCTGATGTAAATTCAATGGAATAAGGTAAGCTTCTTAGATAATGATAGGCTTACGGGAGTTTCTTAGCTGCTCAATCTGTTGAAGATGTTTAAGCTGGATTGAACAGGTAGCTAATGTTAACTTAATGGGACAATAAACAGAGATAATGATAGGCCCATGGGAGATTGAACAAACAAATATATTTGACTGAATTATTCTTAGCCTATGGAAGAATACACATTCAAATATGAATGGGTTAGGATCTATTGAAAGGAATAGTTATCTCATGTTATCTAAGTTTATCGGAGTTCATATTAATACTGATTCTATGGGAAGTTAGGTGAAACCAAAAATTATGGTAGTTTTTCTTTTATAATCAACGAAGTTTTAAAATTTAAACTAAATAAGCAGATAGAGAAAATCGCATTTTCAAGCCTCAGAAAGAAATTTTTTAACTAAGGTCACAAATCTAACTCGTAAATGTAGTATTCACCGGTTTGAGGTCAAACCTTGTTTACTACATTGACGAAATTTAAATGTTGTTCATAATTTTGTCGTCCTGTCCACCCTCCACGTTGTTAATAAAGAAACAAATGTTATTTTTCAATAGGAGGTACCTATATTAAGACTGAGGAAATATTTCTATGCTAAGTCTATTGGAGAGGTCCTATTTAATGTTAAATCTCTGGTCCATGGAGTGATTCTAAGTCTATGTGACATTGTTAGCCTATGGGAAATATACTCAGTTATTCAGGGTTGAATTGATATAAATGTCATGTATCTAACTCATCAATGTAGTATTCACCCGTTTGGTGAACCTTGTTTATCAAGAATTAAATCATTTTTTTGGAAGTTTGAAGGCATAAGTGACCCACCTGATAACATCTGGAAACTTAATCATCATTTTGTTTGGCACAATTGTCATGGACTTTCAATTGGTGATGAAGACGTTGGCAAAATATTCCCTTGCTACGACATCAATCATAATTTATCTTATATTCGTCAAAAGTGTGATTTAATTCAATTGAGTTTGGTTTTAAACAACGAGCCTCTTGTTTTCCCTGAGAATATTGGTTTAACACTTGACTTTGCTGAAAGTTCTTATTATTTGATTGAAGGGCATTTCATAAATCCGAGTGTTAAAGTAATAGATGCGAGGCTATCATTCCGTCTTTGGTTAACAAGTAAGAAAATCGTTCGCCAAAATCTTTCTTTATTTTTTTGCGAATTTTTTCATGAATGGTAATTGTCATTTATAAAAATGTTATTCCTTTCCTCCCCTCCCCAAGTGGGTCAAAATTGGGTTTCAACATTTACTCAGATAATCAGGATAGGTTTATTAAAAAGGGAAGAAAAATGAGCTTTGAGTAAATTGATTTTACTAATGTAGTTTTATTACTATGGTTTTTCATTTAATTCGCCTGATTTCAGAACAAATACGGAAATATGAAACTGGTTTTTATGTTTTTACTGGAACCGCCGGTTTTTTATATGATAATTGGGGTTTCATTGTGCCTCCTAATCAAGAATATTTCAAAATTGCTATGATTTCAAGTAGCTATTGTTTTGAAAACGTAAGTTTACCTATTAAAATTTATTGATGTTCAACTAATAAATTTATTTCCAATATATTTCAACAAGGGAAAATTTACAGAAAATGGGATTTATATTTTTAAAGCATATTTCCACAGCCACCAAGGTATTTTCAATTGATTGTTTATATATTTTTTGATTATTTTCTCCGAAAAAGCATTGAGTGGTGAACTGAGACACTATCGTAATGACAGATTGATCAGGGTCATCAAGCAAACTAACAATGATGCTGGTTGGCAGCCATATAGAACACTTAAAGTACCCATCAATTTACGAAAAGACGATAAAATGATTGGATTTTGTGACTTCAGCTCAGTTTCAGATAAAAACAGTTACATGGTTAGTTAATTTAATTTTGATATATCATTTTATTATATTAATAAAATATTTATTATAATAATAAATACTCATAGAATAAATAAGTTACTTGAGTATTATAATCGTTTTTCAAATTATTAACTTTATTTTTTTGAAATTTTATTTATAAATGATAGATGACAACAAACAAATAAAATTTCTCATTCGTTTAGTCTCCAAGGGAACATTGCGCTATTGTCACTTACTATTACCCTTTTATACCAACTGAAGAAAAATATCAATCATCGCGAATTCCTTACGAATTAATGCTAAACATTACTGGACTCCAACAGATTGATGGGTAATTTGAATTGAAATTAAATATCAAATTTAATTTTCTCTGATAACAGATACGACACCGAATTAAAGGAAAACGTTATAATCAGAAAACCCGTCAAATATAATAATACAAAACTAATTGACTTCATATCTGAAAACAAATACAAAATCAATGATCCAAAAGAGTTGGAAGAGTTGCAGATCTCTGAAGATATGATGGAGTGCTGCTATTGGACTAACAAAGAATATGCAAAGTCTAAACCTTGTAGATTAATCAAGAAACCACCTGGATTGTATGAATCGGTTATGATTAAAAGAAAACAGAAAACTTGTGTCCACTCAATAAATTAGTAAAAACCTAACTGTAATGTAAGGAGAGAATGCAAAGTAAAACTATTTTAACTGAATTGTTATTTTACCATGGCTTCATACTACCAAGAATTTAATTAAATAATTCAATCTAAACATAGAACGTTAATTTCAATATATTGTAGGGAACCTACATATCAGTGTTTCCCTTTTGATTATGTACAATTGTTATGCAGTGAAGTATCTTCTCTTTTAAAGTGAAACATGTAATGCAGTGAAGACAAAAAATGGTCAGCTTATAGTTAAATTTTAAAGATAATCCACTGCATAACATTTGTACATAATCAAAAGGGAAACCCTGCTACATATACATTATATTTCATAGTAAATATCCTTGATCATTTCCTTTATGTAACACTAAAAATATGTGCGGAACGAATGTTCATTAGAACACTTATCATTTGAAGGCTTTAGTTCATGGATCATCAAGGTCCAATGGTCAGAAAGGGTGAAGGGGGGAAATGGCGGATTTTCTGACAAAATCCTAGAGGGGTATAGGGATGGGTAAAATGGCGGACAAAATGGCCGCCATTTTTAAAAACGCTCCAAATTGATAGAAAATGACTAAAAATGGTTTTTTGAACGATTTTAATGATTTTCAACCTAATTAAAGTCATTAAATCATAAAATAATGAGCAAAATCGCCATTTTTAAAAAATTACACTGAGAAAAATTTGAAATTTTTTAGTCACTTTTTTGGCTTTTATAGGTTAATAAATGAACATAAATGATGAATTTGGTTGCATGCTATAATTATCCGTGGTTATATCTATCATTTGCAGCCGAAATCATCAATTTTGTTCAACAAATGAACAAACATCGCAAAAAGTGACCCAAAAATGTCTTATTTTTTCTGAGTTTACACTTTTTATTGAAATTATTGTTGAATTTAGGTTTAATAAAGAGTAAAATGATAAAGAATGTTAGCTAAACTACTCCAATATTGTTGAGAAAGCTAATTTTGGCTGAAATTCGTGAAACAAAATTTTTGTTTTTCAAAATTTTCTACTTTCAAAATTTTTCAGAGGGGGAGGTATACCTGTAATGCTAATTTTTTTCAAAAATCCTAGTAGGGGTATTTGCCAAAATTTCAAACCTAGGGGGGGTATCTGACCCATACCCCCTTGATGGAGCCTGCTTTAGTTATAACTACTTTATATGTAATGCATTCCATACTCTTATATAAGATTATGTTTAAACCAGGGATAACTTCAGGGGGGGTCAGCTATAAAACCCCCCTGACTTCGGAAATTTGCTAAACCCCCCCTGATTTTTGAAAAAAATTCAACATTACAGGTATACCCCCCCTGTTTTTAAAAAATTTTAACATTACGTCTATGGAGGCCGCCATTTTGGCCGCCATTTTGGCCGCCATTTTACCACCCCCTGACACCCTCCCTAGGATCGAAACACGAAGTTATCCCTGGTTTAAACGCCCCCTAAGAGTAAGTATGAAAAGTTTGCGCTCAATTATTGCTGAAAGCATTCCCATTCATAGATGGTGTTACAAACCATCGCAAAAATCTCATTACATCAAAATCTTGTTTCATTTTCGACTTTTATGGTTGACAAACTGTATATCACCGCACACTCTGTGCCTAAATACTGTCCCGTTATGTCTATGTGTGCACGCAATGTTTTACTGTCTTAATGTTAATTAAATAAACTTGCAACTATTTTATAGACTTCCACAAGTTTTGAAGAGGGGATTGACCATCTGCACCAATTGAATATAAGAGGCTTTTTCAAATTGATTCTTTGTACTTTATATTTAAGCCAGATCAAATTTCCACGACTTAATTCTTAAAATTTGAATAAAATCAATTTCATTTATTATAGGCTGTCTCAGAAATGTCTTCAATATGTGAATAAAAATTAAAACTCTAAATGAAATCAAATCTATAACTAAAACGCAGTACTAATAGAGTTAATTGAAACCGGACTCTAATTAATTAATTCAAGATTTTGACACTAATTTAAGCAATTCTTCCTACTTCTTGAAAACTCCATTTCTCGACGATTCTAATTAACTTATATTAGCCATGGTTATATTAGCCATAATCTCAAATATCTTTATACTCTAGATCAGTGGTGCATCAATTATCAAATAATTAATATAACACCTTGTAATTTATTGTCATTTACAGATATTTATATGAAAGAATTTGCAACTTGTGATATTCGCGCATTAATAATGCTATTAAAATTTTTTAAAATTCCTACGGCTCTGTTCAAGATCAAGCCTGGACGGATTATTAATTTTTGAAAAAAGTGTGAAAAAATAACAACTTATTTTTGGTTGATTTTGAATTTCTATCAGAATGTGAACTTGTTCATTCATATTCTCAGTGACAGAACGCTTGCAAATAAAAGCCAAAAATAGTTTGTAAATCAATATTTTTCAATTTTAAACAAATAATAAGAACTCATCTCAAATAAAAATGATATACATGTATGCGAACAAAGTAGTTTGTGCATGACTATATTTGCAATCCTGGCTTGCAATCCGCCCGCTCACGATGTATATTAAACTATGATAATGTATATATTAGAAAACATAATAGTTAATTCTAAAAAATAATTCTCATCAGAATTTAGTCTAATGGAAAACAACATATCGAAAAATAAAATCATTCAAACGACAAAACGAAATCAAATTATTATGTCATATAATTTTTAATTTGTATCAGGGGTCATCACGGTCCATGGCCTGAGGGAGGGGTATAGGGAACAGTGAAATGGCGTACAAAATGGCCGACAATTTTAAAAACGCTCTAAATCGATAGAAAATGAGTAAAAACGGGTTTTAAACGATTTTAATGATTTTCTACCTAATTAGACTCATTAAATCATAAAATAATTAGCAAAAAAGCCATTTGAAAAAAATTACCTTCATAAATTTTTTTCGCTTTTTTAGGCCAATAAATGATCATAAATGATGAATTTGATTGAATATCATGATTATTCAAAATTGAATCTATTATTTGCAATCAAAATGATCAATTTTGTTTAACAAGTGACCAATAAACACAAAAAAGACCAAAAAATATCATATTTTTCTGAGTGTACACTTTTTATTGAAAATTTTGTTGAATTTAGGTTAAAAAAGAGTCGAATGATATGAAATGTTGGTTAAACTATTCCAAGATTGTTGGAAAAGCCAACTTTAAGGAAATATATTATATAGTTTTGTCATTTACCCCACCCACCCGCCTTTTTTCTGAAATGTTGTTATTTTTTCACAGTTATCATTATGTTTTACTTTTTGATTGCCTTTTGAATATTTACATAGAGGATTAAGCTCTTTCTTCTGGTATTTCAAGCCATTCCTATCAATATTGCTACCTATTCAGGTGTGGATTAAAAATTCAACATTAACTTCGTTGATTAAACTGTAACCCTATCCATCTAATTCTTAATCTTGTGTTATCTTAAACTTTAAACGTATTTTATATTCAACTTTTCGAACAGAAACAGAATAGGCATCACTATTGATAGGAAGGGATAGAAAAACCTAATAAATAGTTATTGCATCACTAAAAATAGTCAAAAGGCAGTCAAAAAAGTAATCTCTAGTTATCATGAAGTAATTGACTCAAACTTTAATGAACTCGATAAATATCAAGCTTTGAGTTCAAGGTATTTTTTCAATTAATGTCATTTACTTTCAGAATACTGACAAAATGATGTGCTCTTGATATAAATTAGAAAGAAAAAATAGATATAAATGATAGGAAGCGTTTTCTTCTGATCAATATTTAATTTCAAACACTTAACCTTCTAGTTTTTCGGAATGAATTCAATAATATTTGCTCTGATTTTATATATTTCTAAAATTTAATTTCTAACAGATATTTCAAAGTTTCCAAGTTATCACAATTGAACACCATTTGCACCCATACTTGAGATGATAGTTCAAAATTAATGAACTAAAAATTTAAATTTTGGAATGCTCTTGGAGAAGTTCAATGAACTTCAGTGTATACCTTGTATTTGTTTGAATGCTTGATTTATATTTTTTAACATCTCATTTTCTAACACAGGATATGATGTATTTTAACAATAAATTTAGTTGAGTTGAAAATTTATTTTATTTTTACATTATAGATAAACTTCTATGAAAATTGCTTATGTTGTTATGCTCTTGGGGAAGTTTAATAACCTTTTGTGTATAATTACCTTGTATTTGTTGAAATGCGTGACGATGTATGTTATAAAACATGTTATTTTCTAACACTGATAGATTCAAACAATTTAGTTGAGTTGAACAAACTTTTATTTCATTTAAAAAACCTGTTTTTTTTATTTATATATAAGCTAGGTTTATTTCATGTTTTATATTATGGAAAAATTTAACTGAAAATAATGTTCGAAGAATTATTTCAGCTCAAAATAAATGACTTAAATGTCAAAAAAATCCTCAAAAATCCACTGTCAGAAAAGGCAGTGAATTTAGCGGAGATTGAGTTGAAACCTTTCGGAAAAGATTTAGTAGTGAATAAAGACACTGCTGATTATAATCTATATGCATTTCATAAAATTCAAAACGTAGAGGTTTTGAGTTTTGCTTTAATTTATCACGAATTTGCATTTATTTTGGACGACTTTCTCGACAAAAACCCAAAAGGTATAAATGACAAACTATTTCAAGATTTCCAATATTTTTTATGAGCAGAATATCAAACTTACATCGATTATGTCAAGGAGAAAGGTATTGTCAAACGGTCAAACAAAAGAGAGCACTTATTCCAATGGATTATGGAAAGAGGTTCAGAGCTTACAAGTCATAAGCACATGGAAGAAATTTCCAATCTGTTCATCGGTTGGATTTCATGCGTTCCCCAACTTTCCAGTTATTGGATAAATG
>JAQGCQ010000895.1:0-11283 GCA_034699945.1 Chamobates pusillus
AAATTCATACTTTATTTGTGACATTAGACCGGATTTGGATAAAATCAAATAATTCATTATTATCTAATTTATGTGACTAAATGTGACAGGTCAAACAGATAACATCATGTATTCTATAATTGGCTCTTGCAAAACTACTTCCAAATTAAAGATCCTTTTTCATTTGCTTAAAATCGAAAGGAAATCATAAAAATTGCTAAAACTTTTGTTAATTAATTAAAACGAAGAGATTTAAGCCTTAATTTGTGCGAACAGTTGTTATAGAAATAAATAGTCTATTATTTGAGACAAAATCTCAATTAAAACATCTGTAGATATGAGTCATTGATATTACAAATAGTGTGATAAGAGCTGAGCTTCTTCTCAATGAACACTCCTTTCGAAGGCAATAATTTTTTTGATAATTTATTGATTGCGATATCAGTGATGCAAACAATTTGTGGCATATTTTAGTCGATGACATAATAAGTGAATCGATGGCCAAAACAACTCAATTGAATTGAAAACACATTTAGTCTAATTTGAGGCCCCATTAAAATCATTACAAACACATCCATATATACTGTCCTCCAATCAGATGAGCAGATTTGGGGTCCAATTATTTGCATTTATTTTTGTGTTTAGTTCGCAGACTCTCTTAAAACGGGATTCGAATCAATTGCAAGGATTGAGACGTTATTATTCTGTTTGTTTGCATCAAAACTGAGCGCAGTTTTTATGACACAAGTGTTCAATGAATTAAATGCATTGAAAATTCAGTTGCATTTAAAGCGTAATACAAGTGATTGCATGAAATGTATTGAACAGACGGTCACTTCAATGAAGGAATGCATTTAAAAGCCTTCCTTTAATCGTTGATTACAATTGATTTTCAATTGTTTTCAATATTTTATTCAATAAACAAATTATTTAATTAAGTATTAATTGTAACGAAGTGTATATTTTTTAATTTTAGTGAAATTTTTAAACATTTATTAATATAACAAAATATAGTCTCAATTGAAGTAAATTATGTTTTTATTTGAAAGTTTTGTCGTTATTTTGCGAATTAATTGATTTTAAATCAATTGATTTAATGAAAAATCTATTTATTAATGAATAAATGAATGAAAATAGTGTTTAAATTTGAAATCAATTGTGAATCTCATAAATTAAGCGCACATTTGGACCACGACTTCAAACGACATCAAAACACAACCAAATAGTCATTAATTCAAACAAATTATTAATTTTGTGACAAAAAAAATGTTTTGCGATTTAACGCTATTTGAGTGCCATTTAATTCACATCTGAATTGTGTTTCAAATAATATATTTATCCAAAAAATATTGTTTGGCTTTAAGTCAAATCTGAACCCATTTTTGTTCAATAATTTACATTAAATTAATTGAAAAAATCGTCTGATTTTGAGCTGACTTTTTGTGTTCATTTGATTAGACAATTATTTTTAACTTATTATTGTTTTGTTGCCATTTATTCGATATATTATACATCTATATATCGATATAATTCATACGCATATATATTATATATATATTGTATATAAAAATACAACAAAATTATTACGAATCGATTGTAACGAAAGTGACACAAAAATCGATAAAAACTATTAATTTGTGGTAAAAATGGTCCAAAAATATCAGTCACCGCTAAGAGTCTACAAATATCCGTTTGAATTAGTTATGGCCGTAAGTATCCCTTCCGTTGACCATAACTAACATATGTTTCCGTTTATTTGTTAATCATTTTATATTTTTACTAAAATCTAAGTTTAAATATAAATGCATTTAATTGAATGTCTGATTAATATGTGCTTTGAATGTCTGTCCGTTTGCAGGCCTACGAACGACGGTTCCCAACGTGTGAAATGATACCGGTGTTTGTCGGCTCGGACACCATCAACGAGTCCACCAGTGAAGACGGAGCCATTCATGTGATTGAGCGCAAGTGTCGTATTAATGTCGAAGCGCCATATCTTTTGAAAAAGGTCTACATTTTTACCATTTTTTGGGTCCAAAAATCACTCGTTTTTTCTATTCTTTACTTTTTTTATAATCAAATCTCAAATTTATCAAAATATTTGCTTTTTTGCATTTAATTTTTGGTTTAAAACATTTATTTATTTTGTTTGAGTTCATTGAATTTGAATCATATGTTTATCTTTGAGATAAAGAGTAGAAACTCTTTTCAATGAATGTTTGATTGGTTTTTAACGCCTTTTTCTCATTATTTGATTAATTCATTCAAAATATGAAACATTTGAAGAGATATTTCTTTCGTCATTCAATTATCGCAAAAATGATAGCAATACTGAATGTCTTTCAATTGATTGAATCAGTCATTTACTCTCTCTTTGTTTTATTCGTTACCTCTCTTTAAAAATTGATAAAACGATGAATCAAATCAATGATTAATTTCATATTCTTTGGGATTAACAACAAATAGAATCGTTATTCTCTCAAAACGGATACCATTTATTCTATTTATAAGGGATTGGAATAAATTTTTAAGTATTACTGTATCCGATATCTATATAAATGATCAAGTTACTATTACTCTTAACTTCCTACTGACCTAATAATCAAAATTCTTCGAAAATTAATGAAAAATAAGAGCATTTTATTGAATCTTGTTCATTTCTTTAGATAAAAAGAAGAAATACAAATGTTTTAGTCATTTGAAACAATAACTGAATTAAATTATTTATTGGATTGTGTATTGAATTGGGATTATCTTGCTAATTCATCGCCAAATGTCAAATTATTTCATTTTTCTGGGAATTGAATACAATATTGAAAAAAGAAATTTTGATTCGATGACCACTTTCTCTACGTTTACACAAAAATATATTAATTTGAAAATCCATAGAAACGATACAATAATTGTCATAATTTTGTAAAACAATTGTTTTGTATTTAATATGAAACGAATGCAAGAGTTATGATTCGCTGTCATTTCAAACAAATATTGATTTCTTGATTACATATCATTTCTTCTCAATATTAAGTCGAAAAAGAATTTTTTTGCATTCGATTTGAATTAATTTGAATTTTATTAATCTATTGTCGAACAGATATCTGGAGTGGACTTCGTTTACTTCATCCAAAAGAACACTTTAGACCGAAGGAACAGAATTTTAAAGATCGAGGCCTGGAATGAAAGCTTTGCCAATCGGATCGTCATTCATGAGTTGTGTACTTATCGGGTAATTAAACATTAATTATTAAATTCAAGTCAGGCATCAAAACCACATCTAAAACACAATTTTAAGTTTTCCACAAAATTTATAATTTTTGAAATTCTTTATACAATTATAAAGAATTTCCAAAAATTGGAATTGAATTTGTCTTTTGATCCGAAATTTGAGTTTTTTAGCCGAAATGCTTTACTCTTATTCTAATCGATAAAATGGTGAAATTCGAGAGAGTTCTACATTTAAAACAATAGAAATGGTTTCCGAGTTATCACAACAACTATAGTATACTTTCACTCAAACCTTGATATTAATGATTTCCGATAAAATTCAATCACTTTTTCACAATTTATTGAATTTCTTCTATTTTTTTACAATTCCTTTATATTTGACGTTTAGTGAGAGACAAAACTTAGTGAAAATCAAATTAATAGTAAATTACCTTACACACACACACACACACACACACACACACACACACACATGACATGGCCATAATCACATCTAGCAGTTGGTAAAGCACTTTACTTATATTAATCGTATGAAAGTTAGACTAAATGTCAGATTCAAAGACTACACAATTACTTTGAGCTCATTTTCTCAAAAATAAACGTTGTAATGATCTTGCTCAAAAGAAGAATTCTCAAAACAAAAAGATAAAAAATCTTCGATTTTTGTAAAATTTTTGTTTTATTTTACATTAGATATGAATTATTATAATCTTTGAATTTTATTTAATATTCAACGAAATCGGATAAAACAAAATTATTTTTATAATATTTAAAGGAATTAATTATTCTTTTTTAAAGTTTATAATTAAATAATTGATTTAAGAAAGAGACAAATTATAAGAAAATAAGCTTGTTCTATTTTGTCAGTCATTCAAATAATTAGGCTCGGGTTTTCACACAAAGCAGTAATGCCCACAGTACCGATCCTGGGGGGGGGGGACTGCAATAGACAAATTTCCAGGGGGTATTTTTTTGAAAAATTTTGTTGGTTAGGTTAGTCAAAAATTTTTGTTCAAGCAAAAAAACAAAGTTGGTTTAGTTAAATGTCACTTTTTCCATTGGGTATTTGGTCTATCCCCCTATGGTCTATCCCCCCCATGGGCATTACTGGCTAAAAGTGAGTTTAGTTTTGAATGGACTCTCTGTTGAGATCTGAATCTATTGAACAGATTTGAGTTAAAACGGTTGTCATTTCCGCTATATTTAAATGATATTTGTTTGGATCGCAATTAGGCCTTCATTTTAAGCCTTTCCTCTTAAGTAATGCATTTAATAAATGATATATTGATTTGCTTTGAAGGTATACCCGGAGAACCCCGACTGGACCTGTTTTGAACAGTCAGCGAGTCTGGAAGTCAGTCATTTTTGGGGCTTTGAAGGCGTTGTGGAAAAGTTGGCGGTTAAGCACTACTCACAGAATATCAAAAAAGGCAAAGAAATAATAGAGCACTACATAAATGTGCTCAAAGAGGAAGGGATCACTTATATCGCACCCTTCGGTTCTTCGAAAGCATCGAAGGGTAGTATCGATGAAATGGACGTCCCTTTCATTGATAGTACAGATAATAACCACAAAAACGGTTCGATTAATAATTATAATAATAGTTATAATAATTCGCAACAAATGATAAGCTGTGAAAACGGAGAACCGGATAAAGAGAGCTGACGCTAATCATTGATATGGTCTATGCATCGCATCCTTGGGTCGAAACTCCGCCATAACTTTGCTCTGACTCTTAATCTAATTGTGAGCATAGAGTCTAATCTTAAGCATAGAGTTAATGATTAGCTGTAAATAAATGGGAATTTAGGATAAACTCTAACCAAACGAATGCGAACGACATTTGATTTTCCATTATTTTTATGTATTTTAAGGAATTTTATCGATTGATTTGTTGACAAATTAGATGTAATTTAAAAGCAATCGTAGAGTAATTCTAACATCGAATCGATTTCGACATTTTATGTTAGAATCGATTCGAATATTAATAAAAATTTCGATAATTGAGAGGACAATGACTTCATATCAATGTATTAATTATTTAAATCTTATCTTAAAATCAAATTATATTTAATTTTTTTAACGAAACAAAAGATTAAAAACTGAATCATTGCCTGAAATTAAGAGAAATGTCAATAAAACTCAAGAATTTTATGAATGAAATCATTTGAAACTCAATTCAAATAATACTCTATTTTTTAATGGAATAGATTTCTAGAAAATACAATCAATTATAATAAGCGATGAATTATAATACAGTTTTGCATTCATTTAGACCTTTAAACGAAAAAATTATTGGTTTTCTTTAATTATCTCTAATAATAATTTGTGAAAACAATTGAATTTACATTTAAATAATGAGTTTTTACTCTTAAACTAAACGTCAATTTGACTCAAATGTTATTTTTGTGATAATATTAATGAGAATTTAAAACGAAATCAGAATATTTTTTGTGACAACCGGTCATACATTGGATGAATGGGTGATGTAATGAAGTAATGGATGCGAACAATGAGATGATGTCGTGAACCAAATGAAAGGATGAGTCGAATGATAACATAGATCTGATATATTAGTCATCTCTTTACTTCTTGCCTTTCTTAGGGGCGGCCTTCTTCTTAGGGGAAGCCTTTGCCTTCTTTGCGGGGGTCTTCTTCGCTGCCTTTGGCTTAGGCTTTGAGGGAGTCTTCTGTTTCTTAGCCTTTTTCTCCTTCTTGGGTGAGGCAGCCTTTGGTGCCGGAGCCGGGGCTGCGGGAGCAGCGGTCACCGCAGCCGGTGCTGCCTTCTTAGCCGCTGCTTTCTTTGGTTTGGCGGCTGCCTTCTTAGGAGTGGCCGCTTTCTTCTTCGGAGTTGCCTTTGCCTTCGGTTTCTTGTCTCCTGCCTTAGGTTTAGGTGCGGCCGCCTTTGCTTTCTTCGGCGCAGCCTTTGGTTTGACGGCGGTGTCGGCCAATTTGAATGAACCACTGGCTCCCTGTCCCTTCACGTGCTTCAGTTGTGCCGAAGCGACGCCTCTCTTCAAAGCCTGTTTAAGATGAGAGTTGACAGCTTTGGGGTCGTGTCCGACATTGAAATGCGCCAAAATATACCTGATTTACAATAAAAACATCCATTAATTCATAAAAATTAAAAAATAATTCGAAATTAAATCAAAATAAAAAGTTTTGACAAAAAAAGTTTGAAAAAGTGGTGACAATAGTTGTGACGCAATAATAATAATAATAATAATCATTAAAACAAAATAATTATGAAATCAAAGAATATCTAAAAAGAAGTTAATTTCGATAAACTTATTATTACTTATGGAGCGCCTGACGAGAGGATCCGTTGCGCTCTTTGAGTGCTTTGATAGCACTGATAGCCATATCGACATACTTGGGGTGATTGGACGGAGCCTTCGACTTCTTTGCTCCCGACGCAGCTTTTGTCGTCTTCTTCTTCGCCGCCTTCGCGGGAGTGGTGGGCGCGGGGGCCGCAGCAGTGGCTGAATCACTCATTTCAAATTAGTGGTCAAGTCTTAAGACAATCGAAATTCTCGGAAATAGTTTTAGCGCTGAAAGCGATTCAACTGAATGTGAGTCAAATGTAAACTTCAAAAGTGAGTGCTTTGACAACGAGTTGTGTAGAAGTGTTTTGGAGTGAAGTCAGAGCTCACTATTTATATGAGAGACGCGAACTCTGTGTGGACTCAAACAGAGTCTCGACACCAAAAATCTGTTTTCCAGCACTCGTTTCGAGCGATTTGTGTTTTCGTCTAACAATTATTCGTTAAATTAATTCATTAAATCAATTGATTGGACACATGTTTCATATCATAATTATCGGCTGACAATCGCTCTTCACTTCTATACCAAATTGAGTGCAATTCATACCATAATTAGTGAAATAATTTGATTTTGTTGTCATTCCAAACGCATTGTCAAACTATCTCCGATCAAACTCTGGCCTCTTTTGGACACTAAACTCATTTGATTTTCGGTAAGTTTTGTTTTATTGTTTAGAGTGATGTCTGTCTCAATAGTTAGCAAAGAAAAAATATGAATAATTATCTTAATTATTGAAATAAATGGTAAAGAGTGCGAAGAGAAGAGCACAACACTCAGTTTGCGGCCATGTTTTTGACCCTAAATTACAAACACATTACACATAACTATTATTTATTTATGATTTTATTTCTTGGCTTTTATTCATTTAATTTCTCTGAAAAGTCTTCTAAATAATATCTCCGATGTGTTTGTCTTCAATTTTAATGTAATTAAGCGCTAATTATTGGTGTTTTCGATGCAATCGATTGAAGAGTAGTTTAGTCTTATGAGTGAATTCAGAAAAAATGAGATTCAATTCTCAATGCATTGGTTTGAGTGCTCTCTCTGTCAGACCTCTCGTATACAAAACCATTGCTTTCATCAAAACTATTGTCTCCTTTCCTACCAATGTTTGCATCAAAAATCAAATCTCTATTTCGTATTAATTTTATTTTATTTAATTCATTTAAAACTAAATTATGGCCTAAAATAAGATGAAAATTAAATATAAGAATTGTTTATAGTTTTTATCGCAGATTATTAAACATTTATTTTGTAAATGAAAGCAAAGTTCAGTTGAGTTGAGATTCTCTTCATATCCGACTCGAGACGAGTGTTTGTGAGTTGTCTGTCGATCCTATCCCTACTCTTAGGAGTCCTCAAAATATCAAATAAATTCTTCAAAATTACATATTTTCTCGATATGTTTACCAACTTTTCCACAATTTATCATTTAATCGATGTCTCAATTGATTAGATTTTTTCCATTTTAATTAAGTTTAATGTTTTTATTCGAAAACAATTAGAAATTGATGATAATTGGCATGATCTTGCTCAATTCAATTATAAATGATGAAAATTGAGCAAGGTATCACCAAATTTAGAATTGAGAACTGTTTTATTGTTTGCTTTATATATTGATTGTATAATGAAGTATAAGTCGAATAAAGTTAACATTTATTCAAAAAATCAAGTTTTGGAAAACTGTTTCAGAATTGGTTTATGCGCTCAGATTTGAGTCGAAAATATAAGAGAGAACTGTTCACAACTCAACTTTTCTGCACATCCACTCCACTCGTCTGGAGTCCAATATTCAGAAAGTGTTTGATACGAAACCCTATTATTTTTATTACAAAATTTAAATTCTAAAACT
Organism: Chamobates pusillus; assembly: GCA_034699945.1. Classification (NCBI taxonomy): domain Eukaryota; kingdom Metazoa; phylum Arthropoda; class Arachnida; order Sarcoptiformes; family Chamobatidae; genus Chamobates; species Chamobates pusillus. The sequence goes on from JAQGCQ010000895.1 coordinate 8,382, forward strand.
TCTGATAAATTGAAAAAAAATTGAACTCAAAAAAAGTTATGTTTATTCGGAAAATGAGTTAACAATAAATTGGTTTCAAAACAACTTTAGGTTAAATCGTTGAACGACTGAAGAGAAATGATTTGAGTTATAGATAGAGTGCATAAAAATGCCTTTTCGGTTGCGAATAGGAAAGCGTTCCCAACAGTACAACGTCGCCAATAAAGACCTCTTCGTTATTCCCATCGAAATCCTGACCAATGAACCGATTGAATGCACTCTTTTGGCCACAAGTATAGGTCGGGAGTGTCTCAACAATGTCTGCCAAAGACTTAATATCCAACAATCAGAGTATTTCGGACTTCTCTTTAAGTCGAAGCGAGGGGTCTATCAATGGGTAGATCTCTCAAAACCACTGAAGAAACAATTAGACAAATATTCATTGGAATCGCGTTTATATCTTCGCCTCCAATACTTTGTGCCGAACCTACACTTCTTATCAGATGAAGTGTCGCGATATCACTACTTCTGTTCAATGAAACTTCTGGTGATTGAGGGCAGACTGCAATGCGATCGCGACGGAGCTGTTCTATTGGCCAGTTTTAGTCTTCAGGCCGAGTTCGGCGATTTTAACCCCGAACGACATACGGCTGAGTATTTGAATAACTTTGCACTCTTTCCCCGTTCAATGATAAGCAACAATAAAGTAGCGCAGGATTTGCATATGGAATGTGTTATCAATGCCTACCGTAAACTACAAGGAGTGCCACCAAATGTGGCTGAAATTTATTATATCAGTGAAGCGCAACAATTGGATGGTATCGGACAGGAAGGCTTTCCCGCCAAAGATACCGATACGGGGGCTGACGTTTGTCTCGGGGTTACTCTTAAAGGCATTTTTGTGGTTCACACAAATTCTCATAAACAGGAGATCTTTCGGTGGACAGACATCGCAAATCTCATTCATCAGAAAAAGGTGTTCACAATTGAACGAAATCCGGACGGACTTCGAAAAAACTATTCGACTTTCGATAGCGATTACGCGAGTTGTGTGTGGAAGACATGCGTCGAACAGCACCAGTACTTCATGAAAGGTTTGCGCAATAGTGTCGACACTGACTCTCAACAATCGGATCAAAGCAAACAAGAAGTCTCTCTGAATAACAACGGAACCAATAATTTGCATCAAAATCAGGCAAACCTGACTCCAATCAGTAGCAGCGCAGATATATCAGCGCATAGTGTGCCGCACACCATATCTAATGCCAGTCTCAATGCTTTACCGCAAAACATACAAACTATAGATCATTACAACGAAACCCTAACCAATCTTAACATAAGTACCGAACAATTCCCGCACAATCATGAATATAGTGCTCCCAATCACAGAGAACTGACAACTGATCCTATTGTCCATCAGTTATATAACAGCTCCGAGAATACGATCCCATATCGAACCCGTTCTTCGACTGAAACGACAGATTTGCATCAAATTCACGTCAGTTTTATTGATAATAACGAAATTCCAATGCAAACAACGGACGGTCACAACAGTATGTCTAATATTTCAAACATAACCACAGTTCAGGTGCATCACCAGCCCTCGTGGGCGGCCACTGAACAGCCACAATGTGAATCTGATCTGACTTACGAACAGCGCCGACAAATTTTACCGCCATATAAACCACCGCCGGATTACGAGACGTTTATGCGTCAAAAGTATGGAAATCTAAGTGTTAGCGTCGGTAATATCGGCGCCTGTATTGCCTCTTCTAGTCATCCGATGGCCAATAATTATGGCAGAAATGGTTTTGTTATGTCTTCGACTTCAACATCTGCTTCATCGGTGCGACACTTTTGTCCACAACAGCCTTACGCGCAATACAAGAATTATAGTGATTTGTCGAACTTAGAGATAGATCAGACCGGACTCAACAGTAAGTGTGGCGTTCGTTCATCACTGCCTCCAACACAGAATTGGTTGCCTTCAGAACACCCTTTAATTGGTTCGCCGTTAAGAATACAACAGTTGACGGCAGGTATCATAACCTGCAGTACTCCTGAACTCAATTCGTTGAATATCGTTAACAATGAGATTAAATGTGAGGACAAGTGCTCTCATTTGCCGAATAGCCATCACTTGCTTTACTTAATCAACAATCAGAGACTCCCCCCTCCATACGGCTTCAATAGTGTGCCAGACCTGAGCTGTCAGCCTATAGTTCGTTCGCAACCAAATCATAACGCAATGGAACCAATGGTTGCGGTCAACGAGAATCCCAATCGAGTGCAACAAACGAGTGGTTCCGAACCCAATATCGCAAACATTCCATTAATGACAGCCTATTCCACAAAAATAAATCCAATTCCACAACACATGAATTCATCGAATATAAAGCAGTCATCAGTCGATAAGTTATTGCATTCAAACCCTCTCCACATATCGAATACCTCCCAAAACAGCAATCATTTGAGTCAATCATCGAATACACAAAATGTTTATAATTTGTCGCAATTGTCTCAAAGACAACAGCATTCCATCGTTAATAACCACAAGAATCACATCACTCCAGAAGCCATATCTCCGCGAATACTAACCACAACACAAATACCGACCAATACTTCTCTAAATATTATAAATAATTCAGAGAACAGGAATTCCAACGGAAATGACATCACGTCTACGATTGGCTCGTATTTGGTTAAGAAAAATGACGGCAGACTTGAAGTAAATCTCGACCCCAATAAAGATCGAAGAGTTTCGGTGTTAGAAGAATCACTAAATGATCCCGAATTCATCAGAGAATTCGATTTATTGCCGCGAATGAATCCGACCGCTAAGTTCACCACTGCTCTGATGCCCGAAAACATCTATAGAAACAGATTTCGTGATATCCTTCCCTATGAAGATAACAGGTATTCA
>JAQGCQ010000896.1:0-11281 GCA_034699945.1 Chamobates pusillus
ATAGACTCTCAGATTAGTCTCTGAGTTGAGATGTTATGAACGTCAGAGTCTGAGACTTGCAGTCAGTATAGCTTTCAATAGATTTCAATAGCTTTGAGTCGTTTACAGCTCTGAACCGACTTTTTGTGCCATTTTTCCAATACGTCAGACATTGACTCACATCTGACCCAAACATTGAACAACACATCACTCGATATCATAGCATGGAATCAGTGAACAGACCATTCAACTCATTTCAAACAAATGTTTGCAAACCCAAAGTGGTTGTCCTTGTTTATGTATATATTCTTTCATATATTCTTCATTATTCTTCATATTATAGTCAACTTCAGAGGTTTGACTTCTCTCTAAATGACAAAAATTATGAGAAGAAAATTGAGTTCAAACGAAACAAATGTCTCTCAAAAAGTTGAAGTCAACAAAAGTGGGGGCAAAACAGTGAGAAATCGGTCAACAAATTCAAGCTTTTGGTCAAAGAAAAAGTTGTCCATCAAATGGTTGTTTGTTTTTATCGTTTGTGCATCACTTCTAACATTTATCGGACAATTGTTATATAAAAGACATTTATTTGACAAAATTCATAAACCCTTTGACACAAAAAGTGCTTTCAATTCATTGATTGATCCAAAAAATTGGGGAACTTTTAGAAGCGGTCATTATTTTGGACTTAAGACATGTTCTCCAGAATCTATGGTCACTGGAATGATGTGGTTCTGGAACCGGATTGAAGGACACTCATTGCCAGTAAGACATTGGTGCGATCAAAACGATAGGTTAGGTCGTTATGGATGGACTCGTCATGACTTCCATACGTTTGGCATTCAAGAGATTGTCGACCAAAACGTTGTATTTGAGACCTCTTTTCTTAAGTTCACAAACAATAGTTGGAGGGCAAGGATTACCGCTAAACCTAAATATGCTGATCCGTCGACTTCCGGTCTTTCAACTGTTCCGATGTCTTTGATATTTTATGCGGCGACACAAAGATCTTCGGATCGGCTCCAAGTGATGCCATTCAATGCAGAACTTAAACCGAATTCGAATTTTCAAATTGAAGGACATTCACAAGACTTCGGAAATTTTCAAATTTCTTTAGTTATTTCGAAAAATAGAGGAAATGTTTTATTTCGAAGTTATTTAAACACAGTTTCAAATCCGCCATTAGTTTATCTCAAAGAAACTGTTCTCAAAAATTTGGTTCTCTTCGACATAAATGATATGCAAAGGAATCCAATATTTGTATTAAATGGCGATTCTTTCGAAAAACGGGACCAAATAAGTGCAGCCAATTTGGTTGCGCATCAAATTGTCTTCTCCTCTTCAGTTGAATTAGACATAACTTTTCAGGTTTTAGACACCGGCTCTTCCTCTGAGTCCGTAACAGAAGACACGTATGAAAAGGAATTATCAAAAAGAAGTCTTAAATTCGACGATAAATTCGAAACTAAATTCGGATTAAAAGCAAAAAACTTCAGCGAAAATGAGATATCGTTTGCAAAGAGTGTCGTCAGTAATGTTTTGGGAAGTATTGGATATTTTTATGGATATTCTTCAGTCAAATCAAGTTCTAACGACGAACCCATTCCTTACGGTCCGCTTCAACTGCTAACAGGAGTACCTTCCCGTTCATTCTTTCCAAGAGGTTTCTTATGGGATGAGGGCTTCCATCAGCTACTAATCGGTCATTGGGATCAACAACTGTCCACTTCTATAATTGATGGTTGGCTTAGTCTTATGAATAGTGAGGGTTGGATTCCGAGAGAAGTCATTTTGGGCGCAGAGGCGGAGGCGAGAGTTCCCAAAGAGTTTATAGTACAGCGAACCAATAATGCGAACCCACCCGCGCTCTTCCTATCCATTGAAAAGCTATTAAATGATGGAAATGTTGACAATAAATGGTTAACTAAAGTGTTCCCTAAACTTCAACTCTGGTATAATTGGTTGAATGCTTCCCAATCGGGCGATATGTCCGGTACTTATCGTTGGAGAGGAAGGGATGATAAAACTCAAAGAGAATTGAATCCAAAAACATTGACATCAGGTTTGGACGACTTTCCGCGAGCAACACATCCGACAACAGATGAAATACATATAGATTTGAGGTCTTGGATGGCTCTCTCTTCTAGAGTTATGTCAAGAATTGCGAAACTCATTCAAAACGATTTGTCACAAAATTACGAACAAACGGCTCAATACTTGAGTGACAATCAGTTGTTGGAAAGCCTTCACTGGTCTGACAAATACCGAATGTTTTGCGACAAAGGCTTGCATTCAACAAATGTTAAACTGATTAAAGTCAAAACAGACACCGGTTTTGTCAAAGAAAGGAAAGTGGTTACGCCTCCCGTCTATGACTGTGTGCCAGACTTGGGTTATATCAGTCTTTTCCCATTTATGTTGAATATTATCGAAGAAAATAATCCAAAATTGGGTCAAATTTTAGACGATTTAGAGAATCCAAGACTTGTTTGGAGCGGACACGGAATCAGATCTCTTTCTCGCAATTCCTCATATTATCAACAATACAATACAGAAGTGGATCCCCCCTATTGGAGGGGTGCTGTTTGGATTAATATGAATTATTTAATTCTAAAGGCATTACATAATTATTCTGTGCGAATGGGTCCGTACCAAAACAGAGCTCATACTATATATGTAAGATTACGTCAGAATCTGATCTCAACTCTTTTCACGGAATACGCCCGAAGTGGTTATGTTTGGGAGCAGTACAACGACATCACTGGCAGGGGTCAGGGCTCTCACCCTTTTACTGGTTGGTCAGCCCTTATTGTTCTCATTATGGCTGAGAAATATTAAATTCATTCAATTTTGTAGATATTTTCTGATATTTATAACTAATATTTTTAACAAATCGTTAATAAATTTTAATAATTTTATTCAATAAAATCTAAACGAAATCCAAAATTTCATAAAAATATCGAAGAAAACAATAATTGATTTAAAATTAAACACATATTTTGTTGTCTTTATTGACAGCACTTTTCATTAGTTTTGTGAGAAGGGGTGAATTGGCCGGAGCTGTAGTGAAAACAGTGCCTACAATCACATGAGTGGCCCATTTGTTGTGATGAATGGCTTTACAACATCCCAAGTCTTCAATCTTAAAGCCTAAGTGTTGGAACCGGTCGTCCGTTTCGAATAGCGTTTCGTTCGTCGGATCACTCTTTGAGATAATCATTGTTTATATAATTTATTAGAATTGCATTCAATTACCAGAAATGGTTGACCAGAATATGGATCAATAAAATCGGCCCAAAATCCACTTTTAATGAGTTGATCACAAATAAAGTTTGCGTTAGAAATGAATTTCGGGAAATATTCTTCTCTTTCGATTTCTATGTCTTCGGAATACCCGGTCATATCATTTTCGGTTTTCTTCGTCAAAGTAATAGCAGTCAATCCATGACTAAAGTCATGACTTTTTGATTCCCGAAAGAGAGGCGCAAACTTTTTGATCACTCGAATGGGCAGATCCTGTGCTCTGAAATCCAGATTATCAGAGGTTTCGTTCATACAATTCATTGGATTCGGAAAAAGTCTCTGATATTTGAGAATTCGGAACAACTTTTTGTAGCGATTCTGAGTGTCGGACACAAGAGATTGTATGTCGAATGAAGTCGAACTGCTTTTATTGATTTGTTCTATTTTTTCGATTACATTCGTGTTTCGGATCAGTTTCAGCAAATTTTGAGCCTCAAGTCTTTGTCTGTCTTCAAATGCGAGTCCAATATTGCCATTAAGTGGTGCTCTCAAGTCGTGCGGACCCAATAAGTTGAGCTCTGAAGCTGTTTTCCGCAAAAAAGCGTCCGTTATTTCAGTACCGATACTCTGAAGGTTACGTTCAGACGGAGACTTCACTCTAATGGACAACACTTTGTCGGGCGGTTCAGAACTGTAGAAATGTCTGCTTTTTTGGCTAACATTTGATATTTGGTTCAAATGTTTTGAAACAATAAATCGATTTAATCTCAACATTGAATTTAAATATATATCAATAATAAGTATATAAACAAATCATTGAATTTATATTAGATTTCAATTAAACACTTAAAATATGACGAATTCAATGGTTTTCCTCAAAAACATGAAACCAAAATAACACAAAACAAGTATTCAAAAATACAAGAAAACGAAAATTAATATTTGATCAACTTTCAAAATTAAAAGTATTTTTAATATCGTTTAAAATAAGACTTTTCTTTATCCAAAATTTTATATACAAATTATTATTAATTTTCAAGATTAAAATTAGACTTACATTGGTGATTTATAGATGCGATTATTATTAACTTGTGATTAAGGGGTGATTCAAAGCTCGAAATTATATACGTCTATCAATTTTATTTCGCAATATTTTCGTAAATATTACGTCTGAAGAATAATGTGTTGTCATAACAACTGATAACAAATTGTGGACTTTTATTCATATAATTTCTATGACAACCGTTAAGACATTATTGCTTTTTATTACTGATTGTCACTTATTTAGCACTTGATTTGATAACTCTTTAATTTATAGACAAATTGATGTCATTTATCGATATCTGATTTACGCGTTTAAATTCAGAAATGATTGAAATCACATGTAATGACCGTTTGGGCAAAAAAGTGCGCATAAAATGCAATGCAGGTATAAATACCGATAATTTGTTTACCGATTCAACCATTAAATGTATATATGATTTGACAGATGACACCGTCGGTGACCTCAAGAAGTTGATCGCTGCTCAGACCGGCACTCATTGGGAAAAAATAGTTCTGAAGAAGTGGTACACCATTTATAAAGATCACATCACTCTTCAGGACTATGAGATTCACGACGGCATGAATTTAGAGCTCTATTATCAGTAATATAAGCCCTTCCCTTATATTGGATGTATTGGACATCTCATCTCAAAATGAAGTCTTCTTCGAATGTTTAATTCAAATGAACTTCAATTAGAGTTAAGACTCATTTTATAAATAAATTCATTTAATGTTCAGTTTTTTAATAATTTGTTAAAATATTAAAAACAAGAAAATAACAAATGATTTGCGAATAATATAACAAAATAGTTATTCTTCAATGTCTTAAAGAGGAATATTTCCGTGTTTTTTGTTGACATTAACCACTTTTTTATTGCGAAGAATATTCAAATCCCTACAAATTCTTATTCTCGTATCGCGCGGTTCAATAATATCGTCGACAAAACCTTTTCAAACAAATGTTAAGATATACCGAATCGAGTGATTAAAACTAATGCTTACCCCTAACGGCGGCAGAAAAAGGGTTTCCGAACTTTTCGATGTACTGTCGTTCATACTTTTCTGTGTCAGGATTACCTCGATAAAGTATAGATACGGCTCCCTTTGCTCCCATAACAGCGATCTCAGCAGTTGGCCAAGCATAGTTTATATCTGCCTTTAAATGTTTGGAACTCATCACATCATAAGCGCCGCCATAAGCTTTACGAGTAATGACAGTGATTTTGGGAACGTTGGCCTCAGCGAACGCATACAAGAGTTTAGCACCGTGTCTTATAATACCTCCGTATTCCTGTGCAGTTCCCGGAAGGAATCCTATTTCAATATGTGTTACAAATGAACATAAAGTGGAAGCACTACAGACCCGGAACGTCAACGAATGTAATGATCGGTATATTGAAAGCGTCACAAAAGCGCACAAAACGCGCGCCTTTTATGGAAGAGTTTATATCCAAACAGCCTTTCATTCAAATATATTTAACAAATTAATTGATTTAAATAAAACTTGACTTCAATACCGGCCGCATATTTGGGGTTATTTCCGACAATACCAACGGTTTCGCCATTCATTCGCGCGAATCCTATCAGAAGATTCTTTGCATAGTTTGGCATTATTTCGAAAAAATCGTTTTCGTCGACAATCTATTGATTGAATTAATTTAAATAAAACATTATTTAATAAAACGAATATAATTACCGCTAAAACAATGTCTAACATATTATAGGCAGCGGTTGACTCGAGAGGGACCACAGTATCCAAACTTTCAACGATTCGATCCCTTAAATATAGGAATTGTTTAATCAATTTTGAAATTAATATAAAATATGAGACCATTTGTCATCAGATTGTCTGATAGGCGCCGGTTCTGAACTATTGAGAGGAAGGAAACCATAGAACTTCCTCAACAGTAAAATCATATCGACGTCGTTCTCGAATGCCCGGTGCGCTACACCTGACACCGATGTATGAGTTTTAGCGCCGCCCAACTCTTCTTGAGTAACGTCTTCGTTGGTCACCGCCTTAAAGATACGACAATAAGAAATAGAAGACAACGAAATCAATGGTTCTATACTTTGACGACATCGGGTCCAGTGATGAACAAATAAGAGGTGTCTTTAACCATAAACACAAAGTCAGTGAGTGCTGGCGAATAGACAGCCCCTCCTGCGCAGGGACCCATAATAACCGAAATTTGTGGCACAACGCCAGAAGACCTGACATTTCGCAAGAATATATCTGCGTAACCGGCGAGAGATTCAACTCCCTCTTGTATTCTGGCCCCACCCGAGTCACAAATTCCAATGACTGGTACCCCCACCTGCACCGCCTGATCCATAATCTTAGGGAACATAAAACAGTTATAAGATTGCGATTGGAATCACTTCAATAGTTGACAAACTTTGCAGATCTTCATTGCGTGAGCGCTCGAAAGACTGCCTCCAAATACTGTGAAATCTTGACTGAAGACAAAAACTTTACGGCCGTCTATAAGTCCGTGACCGGTGACCACACTGTCTCCCGAATACTATCATACAATCAAATATAAATGAGGACCAAAAGAGACGTTTTAGTGAAGTATACTTTCATGTCCTCCATTCCGAAGTCAGTGCAGGTGTGCTCTACAAACATATCGTATTCGACAAAACTGTTTGTATCGACCAAAAGATCGATTCTTTCTCTTGCGGTGAGTTTACCCTAAAATTCATTCAAATCACAAACAAATTGTCATTTGATTTGGAATACCTTCTGGTGTTGACTTTGAATGCGATCCACTCCTCCGCCCAAAAGACTGGTTTGGCGTTTGTTTTCGATATCATTTTTAACTCGAATTGTATGCAAAATATTTTCATTTGAATTCCGATTATTTCGAATTTGAATGTTTTTTCGATCGAAATCACTATTAAATCGACAAATGGTTTGAAAATTCAAATTTATTTTATTAAAAGACAAACGGATTCGATTCAAATGATTTAAAGCCATAATTAGTTGATTTAAAAATTGTTAAATGAGATAATCAAGATTGGATTGGATTGGAATGTTTGATTGGACAACACTCATAAATTGCAAGATTGAACAAAAAAGTTATTATTTGGAATATTTTTGATAGCCTTCAACACTAAAGACGTCTCATTTGATTAAAAAAAGTTTGACTCAAAGTTTGAGTCTCAAACTGTTTGAGTCACAAATTCTGACTCAGAATCGAGTAATTCATTCAATTTTTGTGTTTTTCGTAAACTTTTTTGTCATTTTGTTAAAACATTTGTCAGAAATTTTCGATTAAATTAAATGAATTCTTGAAATCAGATCACAATAATAGGGTATAAAAAGTGAACGGAGAAGACCTTGATGTTTGTGTGAATGGGGAGCTCTCAATGCCATCACTTGAGACAAGTTTTGTTTATTGAAACAAATTGTTTACATTGAAATCCATACAAATATTGTAAAGTATTTGTGGATTCATTCATATGTTATTCAATGAAAAGTGTGAACACAAATATTTGAACAAAAGTTAAACAGTTTTTGAGCGCATTTTGTTTTGATTGTGTTTTTGGTTGACATGTCTTCAAACAGATCTAATCCAGATTTGAGTCAAAGCAGTGATTACGACAATTTTGAAACCCCTCAAGAAGTATATAAACGTCTGATTGAACTGATAAACAATCAAATCTCGAGTCCAGAAGTGTTGCCATACGAAGAATCAGTTATTGAATGCGTTATCGAACAGATCCAACACATGTCCGAAAACATGAAGCGATTGTCTGACAAATTGGATCAGTTCTGTATCGAACAGCACACCACAGAATTGGAGCGTTTCAGTTACGCCGCTCATCAATATCTGCGGACACGTCTTCATAAAATCGAAGAGAACTCGAGTTCTCTAATTAAGTCTTTGCAGACAAACAGAAAGACAATCGAAAAATTGTTGTCCAAAAATGAGATAAAATATTTGGATAATTATATCTCTGGTATTGACTCGTATTTAAATGATTCCATTTTGAGTTCTTTGGATTTCAGTCGCAATTCATTTATGAATTTCAAGTCAATCGATGTCCCGAACACCGATTCCAAGAATTTGGACAACACTTATGTCTTCGTTAAAGCATTAAAAGTAACCCAAGTATTAGTTGACGACTCCAGTGGTCAGCAAACTATTTCTTTGGAAAAGGATTCGCAGCACTTCCTTCCATATAATGCTGTGCGAAGACATTTAATGACCGGTTCCAGAGATATAGTACTCATTTGATTAATATATAAATAATAATAAAATCAATTTAGTTGTAAAGGAAGCCATCGATTGATTATATTTTGCTTTCGTTTACATAAAATTTATGTCAAATTAGTTTAAAAATAATTAAATGTTTTAATTGTTATAACTTTGCGTTTGTAATGAGTGTCAAAATAATTATCTCATATCCAAAATGGAACCCCTTTTTGGTTAGTGTTGTTTGAGTTCATTCCCGATTCGGTAACTCATGATTTTGTTCCACTCAATCTTGGAACGGGTCACCGGCAGTGGACGTCGCAGTGCTTTGAATGTTGTGTCAGACATTGTCTGATAGTTTTCCGAAATAGCCGTTTGGTATTCATTCTCCGCCTCTTCGACCAATTGCTTGATCTCTTCTGCCATTTGTTTCTCGCTCTGAATATATACTAAATATTAGAATTCATATAATTATGGTTTGGGTTTAAGACTTACAGATATAACAATGGGTTCTTTGATTTCTTTACAACTCACGAGTTGTACGTTTCCGTCTTCATAGTAATGGACCTGAACTTTGATTGTTCCGCGAAGTTCTGCTTTTCCCGAACCCCCAAAAGTAATGGTCCAAACTGAACGCCACCGTCCGTTCCTTAACAAACATCAAGTTTATCCTTAACTTATGATTACCCAACTTATCATTAAAGTCAATGCAATCACTTCTTTATACTAAATATTTATGACTCCTTAGAAGTCTTTTCTGTTGTTTTTATCTTTTAATCCTTAAGTAAAGAGTGACCCAACTCTGAATACAACTATATTTGATAACTCAATATTTAACTCCATTATAGCCAACATATAAAAGATTATCAAATTGATCTAGCAACAATCTTATAACTTGGTAAGAGCTAACAGTGAATCCATAGTTTTCATATTTCAAACAAAAGGGTATGAAATCATTAACTTTTAAAAATGACTAAAATTTAAAGTCTAATTCAACAAAATAGCTCTGTCTATCACTTGAGATTAAAAAGATCTACCCTTGCTAAATCAAAACAAATTAGCATGGTAAGAGAAAACAAAGAATCACTTATAAGCGATTGACCGTATTTTAACAAAATAATAGCTATAATTAAGACATTGTCAACAATTGTCAATAATGGCTGTTCTGAGGGTATAATAAAGATTGAATTACATACCAATAGTTCTTAGGCTGGAACTGATGATCTTCAATACATGCCGTGAGAGTGATCTGTCCGTTTTGACTGAAACCAAAGACAGCACTTATACCGTTGTGATAGTGATCAGCACAATATCTGTTCCAGACTTCCTCGAGCGCTGACCTCCAGGGCTCACTCGTGGGATCAGGTGTCCACGACTGGAGATCAGACGCTTCTTCGCGTAAGTGATCGTATTTGAAAGATTGTCGACTTCGGGGGTCATAAAAACGATTAGATCCCAAATCATTGAATTCTGTTATCAAAGTCTGTTTCGAAAATTAAAAACAATATTCGTTTGAAATTCTTTTAATTATAAATATATTGTTTGACCTCTGATTGAGAGGAGTCTACTCTGACGGGAGTCAACTGGTCTTTGCTATACTGAGAGAAGACACTGAAAAACAAATTTTAATTGTCAGCACTTCAACAAAATATCAATAATGGATACCTCGACGCCTGTTCTTTCAACAGCTGATCATTACTGAGGAGGAGACGAACGTCTGAAAACAATAGATATTAATGACAGGAAGACAGAGGAAGACATTGAGCACAGGATTCATACCATTAACCACTTCTCTGAACTCTCCGGGCGGGGCGTGAAGTATGAAATCAGTGACGATTCGCATCTATTGTTTATAAAAAAGGTCATATTTTTTCATTATTCATAAAAATGAATACCCTTTCGGTGTCAGAAAGAGGTTCATCCAAATCGCTGGCCATTTGTTTTGACTGTTCTCTGTTCTCACTTTCAACTGATTTTAAACAAACTATGATTTTATGGAATTGTTTGCAACAATCAATTGATTGAATCAATCGTTTTATCAAAAAGTGGTATAATTTAAAAACCGGTAATAATTATATTTTAATTTTTGATTTAAAATGACTTACGTTTGCATTTAATTGCAATATTCAGTCAAACACTGAGAGAGTCTGCAAAACATTGAGAGGACAGACACGCCTCACAACCATTCATACACAACATTACACTTATTCTCATTTTGTTGTTTTCCCCAAATATACAAACATTGAATTATTACATTTAATACAATTTACAATTATACAATTTAATACAATTGAAAAGCATCAAGCAACTAAATTAGGTCAAGTCATCAAGTATAGTGGCCAGATCTAACTTGTTAAGTATCTAGGTTTACCAATGCGAATAAAACGAGCTTGGTACCATTATTTACTGTAAAAATTTCTAATTAAACCATAAAAGTTAAAAATGAGAATGGTCAACTTAACAATCTCTTTTGGCTATAATACTAATTTAAAAGATGTTTTTAAAAAGAATTTGAAAGTTTGATAAATGAAAAACTATTATACTATTAGACTACTATTAACCACATCTTTATTAATAATGAACTCAAACTTATTTAATATTATTTATTATATACTTATTTAAGTTTTGATTGAGAGGTCGTTACTATTAAATCGTGTCTCTTGAATCCCATATCACTAAACCAAAGTCAGATTACATAATCAATTATCTTCAATGAATAACTTATTTTGATTAAAAACTTTGTATTATGTTACTTCAAGATAATCTTGGTGCTTTCAACCAATTAATTAAAGTAATGGTAAAAACTTTTTTGA
>JAQGCQ010000897.1:0-11280 GCA_034699945.1 Chamobates pusillus
CACTAATATAAATTTTGATCCCATTTGAATTTTTTCAAATAAAACGTAACTTAAAATATTTGAAACATTTTTTTACCGAAGATTTTTGAATAAGAGATTATTTGGGGAAACAAATATTGGGATAAACGTAACGGACGTTTGGATCTCTTCTTCAATTGAGTTATCGAACGATAGTCTGAGACGTGATTATTGAATGAACTGATTGTGTATTTCTATGATTTGATTGATTTTGAAAAAAAACATTCAGTTTTTGATAACTTTTTGATTAAAACTAATTTAGTTTTGTTTTGAATCATATTTTAAGTGATTTAATACAACGAATGATATTTTATTGACACTTATTTTTGATTTTATTCACTAAAAGTCAAAATCAATCGTAAGTTTAGACAATTTTGACTGTAATTTAATTAATATTTGTTTAACAAAATATTTTCATCAAAAAATTAGTTATATTTCTGTAATTGAATTATAAAGTCATGGATTTGGATGTTATGGTCAATCAACCCGTCGTTATCGACAACGGCTCAGGTATTATACACTTGTAATTGAATGATAATTATTAACAATTGTGATGTCATATGTTTTGATGGAAAGGTGTGATAAAAGCGGGTTTCGCTGGCGATCAGATCCCGAAATGTATTTTCTCTAATTTGGTCGGACGTCCAAAACATGTCCGGGTTATGGCCGGCGCTCTCGAAGGCGATACTTTTATTGGTAATTAATTGTTATTTTAAACAATAATTATAACAACAATAATAATTGTAAACATTGATGACAGGGCGTCGCGCGGATGAGCACAGGGGTCTACTAACGCTCAGGTATCCAATGGAAAAGGGAATCGTCACCGACTGGAATGAAATGGAGAAGATATGGCAATACATATACTCCAAAGAACAGCTGCAGACATTCCCAGAAGAGCACCCGGTCTTATTGACAGGTTTAGTGTGCATTTCCTTTATCTCAAAATTATTTATAACTCAAAAAGTGTCTCAAAATTTGAGTCAATTCTTGAGTTCTTTTATTTAAGTTTCGCTAAAATTTTGTAATTTTGAAAACTAATGAACAGAAGCGCCGATAAATCCACGAAGAAATCGGGAAAAATCAGCGGAAATATTCTTTGAGACGTTTAACGTACCCGCCCTATTCATCTCAATGCAGGCAGTGCTCAGTCTTTATGCTACGGGACGAACAACAGGAGTGGTTCTCGACTCCGGTGACGGCGTTACTCATGCTGTCCCTATTTATGAAGGGTTTGCACTTCCCTTATCTATCGTCCGTTCAGACATTGCGGGCCGGGATGTGACTCGTTATCTAAAATTATTGCTCCGAAAAGAAGGCCTTATATTCAACACAACCGCAGAGTTCGAAGTCGTAAAAAGTATTAAAGAGAAAATCTGTTACTTAACGAGTAGTCCTCAACGAGCACTCGATGAACACTCAGCCGGAAGTGGGGGTGACATTGAAAAGACATCTTACATATTACCCGATGGAAGTAATGTTGATATTAGCGCCGGTCCACGAATGAGAGCCCCAGAGATCCTATTCAGACCTGATTTGATAGGATATGAGTTCGAAGGCGTTCACGAAGTGCTGGTCTATAGTATACAGAAATCAGATTTAGATCTCAGAAAAGTTTTTTACCAAAATATTGTTCTGAGCGGTGGAAGCACTCTATTCAAAGGTTTTGGTGACCGACTTCTTAATGAAGTGCGAAAAATGGCGCCCAAAGACTTGAAAATTCGAATCAGTGCTCCACAGGAACGACTCTACTCCACGTGGATCGGGGGCTCAATTCTTGCCTCTTTAGACACTTTCAAACGAATGTGGGTCTCACGCAAAGAGTTCGACGAAGAGGGACAGAGGGCTGTCCACAGAAAGACATTTTGATTTACTAGATATTAATTAATTTTATTTTTACGAATTCCTGTGCAAAGACCGGCCCCTCCGGTATAAGTGGTACGAGTAATACAAGTGAATCCCTTTTTATTAGTCTATTTTCAAACTAATCAAAACCATTTTATGATGAAATAACTAATCGCACAGCACTTCAAATATATATCCAATCCTTTTATTGGATTTTAATTAAAATTAATTACTTTTTCTTTTCTTTTTTTGTAAAAATTAATGTCTTTTTTGAGAACAATATTTATTTTCATAGTTTTATCTAATTATGAATTATTCCTCCGAACCATTGATTTAAAGATAATTGAATATCAGTCTAAATGGCTTTCTTGACATAAGAGCAGCATTTGGCCACTTATACCGGTCCACAACCGGTGTGTTGTACCAAAATATTCTGTAATTTATATTTATTATCAATAATTATAATAAATTTGTTACCAATCAATACATCATTTAATTTAATTCATAATTTCTTAAAATGTTTTTTATTTCAAATCAAATCTAAAAACATTAAAATAAAAATTTCAAAATTGACTTAACTTTGAACTCACTTTTCAATTGACCACAACTCAAATTCACTCAAATTGTTTGAAATCCAATAAGTTTTTAGAATTTTGAAAATCAGTTTCGAAGTTAACTTCTATTAGTGTCGAAATCCATTTGATTTGAAATATCAAATAAATGAGAATTTTTTGATTCTATATTTTTTCAATTAAAGCCATTTATTTGAGACAATAATCTAATTGTTTGAATGGAAAACAATTCTCAAATCAAATTATAGGATAGAGTTGTGCCGAAGGAATGCGTTCATTGATTTATTCTGAGTATGGCCTCAATTTATTGAAGTTTGAGATAAGGAACAAAAAATGTTGCCTTCAATTGCATAGAATTGCAAACTTGAAAGGAATGCAAAATTTAAATTTTAAATTTATCGGAAATTTTATCCTTTTTTCTATCATTCTGTCCAAAAACAAGGGAAGAGTACATCGAATTGTTGTTCTGCACCAAAAGATTTGTTGGATTCAGTTTTGTATGTCGTCTCCTGTGGTTTGATTGCCATTCATTGCCGTCCATTTCGATCATTTCACTTAAGATTTCGTTTTTTCAATTGACTCCAAAAATATACGATTTTTTGATTTCCCTCGAGTTCTAAGTTAACAAATAAACGGTTAAAACAATTGTTGTAAACCTTTTAAAATGTGTATCACATTATAAGACAATGTAAACACTTTTCCATCTTTTGTTGTCTTCGGTTCAGTCAACCGTTGGCTTAAATATAGAGGTTTTGCTGTAAGTCTGTAACTATTGTTTCGATCATTCTTTCGGAATGCCGTTCAAAGAATGCAATTCTCAACTTATTTAGCCATGCTCATTTCAACGCTTCCCAGAATAAAATTTACCAAATTTTTTACATTTATTGCATTGTTTGGCAAAATTCTTACCAAACTTCGAGACAATGTATTAAAGTAAAGGATTGGCCACAAAGTTATCAATTCTTTTATATTATAATATTTTGTGGAAAATTGAGGACAGACTCTATTTTGAAGAAATGTAACTGAATTTAAGTGAAAGTAAGAAATTATTTGCAGAGTTTGTGATAAAAATTTTACAAAAAATAGAATAAATTTTATTTGTGATCAAATCAATGAAGAATTGTTTGGTTACGGATTGGGATTACGAATGAGTAAATTTTGTGTTATTTTATGTTATTCTAAATTCTCGATAAAATATGAATTTTTCAATTCCAGCGGAAGGAATGATCGCAATTCCAGAAGTTATAAATCGTCGAAAAGATTTATATTCTGTTTGCAGTTCACTGTTTTGTTGTCATTCATGCGAATAATTTGGTCAAAAATGATGGCACAAAAACATTAACTTTTTTAAAATCATTTCTTCTTTTTATGGCAAACATTTGAAAAAACTTTGAACGAAATGTTTAATCGAAGGATAAGTTCAATAAATTTTATTTTATGAAACTTTTATTAAAACAAAAACAGAATAAAGTCTTCAGTGAAAAATTATTCTCAAAGAAAAGAAAATATATATTACGGCCAAAGTATACACAATATGTCACTCTAACTATAAAACTTTTATTCGTGTGCTTGCACAATTATATTACCTCGGCATACTATTATATAATAGTGGCAAAAATTATTCGAACTATAATTCTAAAGAATTTTATTTCGAAATAATATTAAATTGAAAACTTCATTGGTTTGAGAATACCTAGATCCTTTTTGAATGATCTCTTTAATTTTATAACATCATTAAATAAGGAATTTGTTTGGCCCTCATTTGTGACGATTTCATCAAATTAATCTTACTATTTCCAATAGTATTGAAAATAACCTTGTCCAATTAATTTTGTTAATTAAATTCCAAATGAGATTTCATTTGAATGAATAATGATTTTAATTGGAATTTCAGTCAACGTTTGACTCAAACCCTCTTATAAAACATCGAAATTCGCGAATTTAGGGAAAGGTTTCCAAAATTGATCGGAGATGTGCTTTGGGTTCGAAGCAAACCTCAAATGAACCAAAGCTTCAATTTATTATGAATTCGCTGATCAAGCAATTTCTGAGGCTTAACGTGCAAGTTTGTAATTTGTCAGGAATTGCATCAATTTTATTTAAATCCATCACTTTTTTTAAGAATACCATTTGAGTTGAAGACGTGTTTCTCATTTATAAGTTTTTTTGTGAGTTAATGAAATCCTGTGTGAAATACAGACACCGTTTAACTAGAATTTTAAAATTGAAAGCCTTTGAGAAAAATGGTGTTCCTGTGGACAGACTGTTTGCCAAACTGTTTGATATTCTACTGATATGTTTGGATTGATTTGAGTTCTCCGTTGAATTCAATTCATAAACTATTGTAGTGTTTGTGGCGATCGAGAGGCAAACCATTACTCTTTTGATAAATACGAGCGAATAAACGAAAATAGCTTTTCAGAGGCTATGGCTTGCCTTTAGAGCTCTGGTTCGCCTTCACTGCAATTATTCTTAGAGTTCATTGAATGCATTCCATTGACTGAATCCAATCCAATGCTTCGGAAACTATCCTTTTGTTCATTTTATGAAAAGAAGGCACAAAATAACAGATGAGAAGTAAGTCACTCATCAAACTTCTAACCACTGTTTGAAAGCCATTCGTTTTCCTAATCAACAGTTATTTCAAATAAATTCAATATTTGAATCGGAAAGACATCTAATTCTAACGTCAGTTGAATATCATTTGTGACATCAATATAATGAACAGCAATACAAATACAATACAACCTCTCCTTAAAAGCAAAGAATAACTCAAAAGAGTGAACAGTGAGAAGAGGCACCACAACTGAGTCTCATTTGTTCATTGATTGAGAGACTGACCCCAACTCTGGTCATCACTAAATTCTCAAAACTTTTTCGGATGAGTTTTTGAAATATCTTATTCTCGATCCAAACAATTCGATTAGAAGAACTAGGTCAGATAAATGGTAAGATGTCATCATTTTTTCTCGTTTCAAGTTATAAATTAAAATCAGAGCAGTTTTGAAAGATAATAAATTAACAAGTTCACTCATCGGACACAACTAAATGCGACTTTCAGTGAACAGTGTGAGCCGTTTAAGGGTTTGGGATCGTTATGACAGAAGCCGAGTCGGTTCAGCCGTCCGTAAGAAACTGATAGTGACAATAGACTAACAGATAGTCTTACTTCCGAACAGCTATGAGTTGAGCCAAAAGAATGTTTGCCTCAAATAAACGCCAAATAATGCTCTGTTTCCACATTTTATAGACTAATAGTATTTGTAAGTTTGCGTCCAATTTATTCTATTTTCAGCTCTTCTTCACTCAAACAAAAAATTGTGAACACAATGAACACAATCGATGCACAGACTAACGCTGACAGAGAGGAGATGTGAGATAAGAAAGGTCAGTTGAAAAAAAGTTGAGACTAAACTAATTGAGATCGCAATCAATTGCTTTTTTTATGACATCAAAAATTAATCATTTTATTAATTAACACAATTAATGGGACAGACATTCAATTATTGTCATCCAATCAATCAATCAATTTATTATAACTGAAAATTCAAACTCAAGTCTCACTCCTATTAATTTGATCACAATATGAAAGTAGTGGTCGTTTTTTATAACCATTTATTATATGACCCAAACTATGAGAAGACATCTTTTAATATAAATGACCAAAACTTTTGAGAAAATGCTTTTCAGTAAACAATTATTGTAAACATAATCGTAAACTTCAATCAAAATTTAGTCAATTTTTCCCAAAAAACTTCAGAAATTTTTTAATAAATTTGAGAATTGATGGCTCTCTAAGAGAATGGATGCAATCCTATGCTTTTATTGGACTTTTCTTTAAAGTTGATGTCACACATCCACACATCCTCTCCAAGACTTTTCACAACACATTCTTTTAGACGAATATTAAATTTTTTATTAAAAATATTTTTCCAAATTATTTATCGTTTTTATACAGATATAAGTCTTATAAATAAAAAGCCATATATTTTAAGTGTGAGCTATAATAGGATGAGAGCACTAATGGACACACAATTAATATCTGTTAGTTTTGTAACCAATTTATCGATAGATGAGTGAAAATAAAAAATTAGTTCAAAATTCTAATTCATTTACCAAATAAATGGATAAAATTTAATCAAAATTTCAAATTCTGTTCTATTCGTTATTAAATTCTTGTCATTCTACAATTTTCATTATGCCTAGGTAACTCTTAGAATAATTGAAATGTTTTTCAAAAAACAATTTTTACAAGTTGAGAGCACCTATTTTGCACAGATATGTAACAGGGCAATATTGTTTTTACAAAGGGGAGAGAGAGAGAGAGAGAGAGAGAGAGAGAGAGAGAGATATTGGAGAGGAAAGAGCAGTAGTGTTAGTAAATGATCAGGAATTGTATCCTATTCTGACAATATTGACCCTGATGCATTTCGCAGATTATATCGACATTTGTTTTATATCTATTTATAATATAATCATTTGATACTATAAACTATACAATAGATAACAAATATAAAAATTTACATCAAATACATTGTATATATTATTATTAATAATGAATTTGTTTCTAAATTAAAGAAAAATCAAATAAACTTAAAATTCATTTATTAAACATTTGGTGGAATTTAATGCGAGTCTTCAATGTCTTTATTATTTAATATGAATGACATCTGATCTTTGGCTCAAATATTATTATTTTTATTATTGTTATTATTATTGTAAAGTTGAGTATAAAATTATTTTATTCTCTAATAAAATATTTATAATTATTATTATTTTCAGCCGAATTCAGTAGTGATGGCCCACAATATTACAAAATGGGAAACAATTGACAGAATTCGAGCAAATGTTTTACAAAAAGCTATAAAATTGAATGAATAATGAAAATCGATTTGAATTTATAAATTAATGTTTACCTGTGTTTGAATTATTGGGATAACCATCCTCTATTCTATCTAAAAATTTTAAAACATGGTAAAATTTTAGAGAAATTCATTGAATGTGCTCTTGGACATAATTGAATGGCATTAAGATAAAACATTAAAACCTGAGTAAAAATGTCTTTTTTTTGTACTTAAGTAACTTAAGTTCAGTTTATTCTTGAAGATTAGAGCAAGAGTAATTGGATGCTTTATACAACTTGAAGTAAGAGTTATTTTAGCTTGGTCCTATTTGATCATTTATCAAAATTATCCAAATTAAGTAAATTTAATTTGATTCAATTTAAACTAATTTTATATCGAAAAACAAAATCTATCACAATTTGAACCACAATTTGAGCCTTTATTCTAAACTTCAAGAATAAGGAAGACTTGGATTGAAGATTTTTACAAATTGCCTTGCTCATTTATAATATAATTAATCTTATGGAAGAAAAATCAAGATAAAATAATTACCACTTGTGGGGCTTTCCTTCTGTTTTTTCTGTTCCTCTGAAAGATATTAAGAAAATGAAATCAAAACAATGTGAACACAAAACGCAAAATTCAATTGAATTTATAGTTTTTATTTGAGTTGAGTTTTAGACTATTCTTCGAATAAAGTCTTTGAAAATATTTATGAAAAATAAGAATTTGATGAAAAAAATTCTAAAAGTATTACAAAATTTAATTTATAGTATTTGTCATATATTTAAACGAAAATATTTTCCAAAATGTGATCCGAATATATTATTTGGAAAAAGAGCTCAAAAAATATTGTTAAACAGAATAATATCATTGATATTCTTTGTCGCAAAAATAGACGAAGATTTTTGTTTGACTCAATCAATAAATTTGTTCTCAAATATGTTTTTGCTTTCTTTTTCACTCAATATTTTATGAGTTGAATATTGAAGAGATCAAGTTAAGTTAACTTTGCAACATAAGTTATTCTTGAACAGCATAAGTCTCCAATTTAATCACCATGCTCAATATGGCGAACAATTTTATTTTGTTAGGAAGCGTTATCAGCCTTTGTCTTTGGCTCTTGGTTTTCCAATGCAAGTGTTAAACAAAATAAAATGAATATTTTAACTTGTTTGCTTTAAAATTGTTCATGGTTATTAATGAGTTTCGTGGTAATTTTTACGGTCAGCTATTACTGACTTTATTGATGAACTTGAATTGTGGTGATGTGCAGCACAACCATTAGATTATATTTTAGATAAGCGATTACCATAATCATAATCTAATTTAATGTAATATTTTATAAGTAATATGAGTGCAAATTCATGCAAAAATCGTTAATTTAGATCCTGTGTCCAAATCCTGGTGGAATGTGTGGGCACGGGTTCATCCACTCGAAAGTAATCAACATTTGAATGGATTTTATGAAATGTTAAGGATTTTCATTTGAAGATTTCGATAAAGGATTCATATTTGCATCAAAATTAAGGGAATACTTAATTATTTGAGTGCATATATATGGAGAAGAGCGGAAAAGTGCATAAATGCATACATTTTTCGTGCAAAACAGTCGACTCTCAAAGTGTGGAACAATAGTAAAGAAAAGGCAGTTCTGAATACTTGCCGTTCAAACTCTGAATTCTTGCAGTCGACGGCTCTTTGGGTTCCGTGTAATGAATTTCTGCGAACAAAAAATAGAGAAATACATTAGACATCAAAATTGAGACTATTATTAACTCACCATAGAGTCTAATAGAGCCCTGGGTTGAACCCAAACTGTTTTTAGCGAAACAACGATATGTGCCTAAAATTAATATTATTTTTAAAACAATTATCGAATCACTTAACGACCAAAAGTAATACCAAAATCCTTGCTTTCGATTGTTTTGATCGTTAGTTTCATATGAACTTTATATGATTTCTCAGAATTGGAAGTATTATACTTTTCATTCCTTACAATCATATAATTATCATCTTTTGTCCAATAGTTTAGAGATAATGGAAAGGCTTCTGTATTGCAGTCGAGCGTCACTTGACTACCAACGGAAGCACCAATTAATTGATTGGGAACCCAAATCATTGGAGGGACTGAATCACAAGAACACAATCAAATCAGTTATATTTTCAACATTATGTGATTACAACCCCTAATAAAGACCCATGAGCTTTCATGATTGCCCTTATTTAGTGTCTAGCTAATAAATTAATTTTATCCAATGCCAACATTTTTCACATTTTGGAAATTTGTGCTAGAGCTAATCTCTGGACAGTCAACAATTCTTTCATTTCTAATCTAAATTTATTGAACCATAACTAAAGATTAGGAATTTCTGGAAATTCCGTTCGAAAGCCATTAAAAATGGTTTCATATCTATATTTGTGGTCAAAAAATAAGTGTAAAAGACTTACAATGAACTTGTAATACAATACGTCGAGAGACAGACGGCGGGACACCTGACAGAAAGCACAGAGAAAAACAAGTATTAATTGAGAGTTTGGCAAATAATATGAAAAATTATGATATATTTGTTGTCGATGTCTGAGTCATACCGTTCTGTGCGATACAGAGATAGGCAGCCATATGAAGTCGACTCACTTTATTAATGGTTAGCTCTTCTCCTTCTAATGTGGTCTCTGAAAGAAAGATAATAATAGCTCTAAGACTCTGAATCTGAGTGAAGTCAATCCAAATCCCGACATTACCGGAGTCTATGCCTTGATTTTTACTGATTTGCCAATTGCCGTACTCCAGGGCTTGATTATCTTCTCTCCTCCAGGTCAATCTGAGTAATACACACTCTTGTTAGTTTCAATATAAAAATGCATTAAAAAACAATTAGAGAGCATTTTTGCACTTTAACAATAAAGGATCTATCTCATTTTGTATCTCATGAGAGGAAATCAAGTTAATATTCTTCAGTTATATAACAATATATTTCAATACAATATATTTGATATTAACGTTGAATTCAGTGAACGAAAACTGAGTGACCGGATATACACTAAAGTGACCCTGATCCTAGCTTGATTAAGGGATTCTTTCTCTAACAAATCTGGAATAAGAGTATTGAAAATATTGTACTAAAAACCGAATTCTTTATCTAATCCTTTAGTCTTCGTTTGGATGAATGTCTGCACATATTATCAGTTTTTAGCACTGAATGTCTCAAACAATTGAAAGAGAATGCAATCAATTACCGCGGATGAGGATATCCTTTGGCTTTGCATTTAAGAGTGACGTTCAGGTTCTCTCTGACCATAGTATCAGTGCTCGTCTCGGTGTTCACAAAATCTGGAGGTACTGCCAAACACCAAATTCAAAGCAATTGCCATTAATTTGTTCTTTATATATACGTTAATACAATTTGCAAATTCTTATAATTAAGTTTAAATAAAAAATTAAACCAATTTATTATATTTCTTACCGATTGAATGCTAAAAAGTGCACTTGGTAAATATTACAATTAATTTAATTAATATTTGTGAGGAGTTTATCGCCTGAAATACAGTCAAGTAATTCAGTGCTTCTTATATACAGATGTATGAAATGCACGAAAAATGTATGCAAATATAGTATGTATTGATTGACAGAAAATGTGTACACAAAGTGTTACGAACTCTTCGTTTAGTTATATAGAGATATAGTTATAGTAATACCGGAATTGAAAAACAAAATTCTTAATTAAAGAGAGAACTTTTTTGTCTGATTTTGTTGTTTGAGTTAATATTGAGAAACAAATAGCGCTTTAATTATTGAGCGATTGTTTCGTCAATTAATTACACATATATTCAGAATTATCTGAAAAATGGTTATTATCTCTTATGGTTTCCATTGTGAACATTATTCACTCGTATGTCAGGCTTTTCATTGTCTTTCCGCACAAATGGTTGGGTCTCTAACAGAGAACTAACTCTACTTTCTCTATACAATAGATTGTACTATAAATGGCATAAATAAA
>JAQGCQ010000898.1:0-11279 GCA_034699945.1 Chamobates pusillus
GTCTGTGCTCACTATTGAAGAGATGGCCAAACATTTGAAAAAATGTAATTTTTGTGATTCGTGTAAAACATCACAAATATTATTATCAGAGAAGTTGAAAGAAAACCAAACACTTGAGAGTGAAGTCATAAAACTTAAAAAGTTATTATCAGACAAACAGAAAGAAAATAAATTTCTTAGACGTAAAGCAGATGATAAACAAATTGATCTAGAAAAATTGAATCAACAATTAGCTAATTTGTATAAAACATCACAAAAGTTATTATCAGAAAAGCAAAAACAAAACCAATCACTTGAGAGTGAAAATGAAAAACTGAAAAATGATCTTAATCTGGCTATTGACTTAACTGACCTGATAAGTTTTAGAGACAGACCATTGCTAAATAAATTTACCGTTGACGGTTCTAATAGACAGAATCAACGACAATAGAACAAAGCCGTCGGCTTACGGGCTAAATGACTTGTTTTAATAATAAACTATTAAGACTTACATTCAATTCCGTCACTATTGAATTCATGGGATATCAGTCTAACTCTTGGTTTTCTCCTTGATTAACTTAAATTAATAAAATAGTTTTATACAATGTTTTTAAATTCAATTATTTATTAAGGCCATAAAATTTGTTTAAAAAGTATTTTGTTTTGTATTTAAAATATTCATAACTTTTTAAAAATAAAATTTTGTTCAAAAAGTCTTCAAAGTTTTATTTATCGAATAAATTTTGATTCCAATAGTAATTAGTTTTGCATTCTTTGAGTTCTTTATGTCTCATATAATCTAATTTACAGTACGTATCAAAATTAAAAGTTGGATGTAACCTAGAGCAATTATCAGCTTTTAAAATGTGTCTATCAAATTATTTCAAAAGCCAATGAAAATGATCAAAATATTTACAATTTATTTGATATTATGTAAACCGCATTGTATTTAAAGTTATTAATTAGCTAGCAAATATGAATTATTCTTAAAGAAGCTCCTAATTAAAATAATTAACCTCAATATTGAATGAAAATAAAATAATGCAGTTATATTCCAATATAAAAGAGCCTAATATAAGAGAATTTCCGATATTAGAGAAAAAATCTGATACACTGTATGATCATTAATAAGGTTAAAACCTCCTGATATAAGAGAAATTCCAATATAAGGGACAATATTAACATGCACCAAACGATTTTCTTATATTGGAATAATACTGTATCACTCATTCTAATGTATTTTTTGAATTTCAGTATTTGGAACGAAATGTTTGTTATGAAATTTGAAATGTTATGGTAACCTTTATTCCTAAATATCCATTATATGAGAAAGATAATAGTAAATAGATTAATATTCTTTCGAAATAAAGATCTAAATGATGTATTTCAGAATGAAATCCTAAAATTAACAAGAATAATTTATTTATACACAATCGAATAACGTATGAATAAAAGTTGATATTTGAAAAAATATTTCATCCGAGGAAGTAGTCTAACTTCAAAAATTGTATATATTGGTGTTTTATCTTGAAAGTGGAATAATCCAGATAATATTTTAAAAAATTATAGCATAAGTTGAATAATTAACTAATGAAATGGCTTTCAATTTGAAATGTAGAAGATATTTGAAATTAATTATTTTGTTTGCATTTGTTTATCAATTATATGATTTGATTAGTGATTATTTGGAATTTAATGAGATAGTTGAAGTTAATTTCGGCGATGATGATAGGTTATTGCCATCAATCACCATTTGTCTTGATAAAATATATGAAAATAATAAGTTTAAATTAGAATGTGTTTTTAATAAAAAAAATGTTGATATAGAGAAAGATTGTATTGAATTAGACAAGGGCAAATATATTAGATATTTTTCAAATAAATTTTGCTTAACAATATTGAACAATTTGAACGATTCTAAATTTGAGGAGATAGAACTGCGAATCTTTGGATATGAGCAAGCAAAAATAATTTATCATTCTCAAAATAATCCATCACATTTTGAAAGAATAAATATAATTACTTCAACAAATTTCGAAGAAAATTATATTAGTTTAATTAAATCTGAAGAAACATTATTACCGGCCCCTTATGAGACTGATTGCCAAGATTATTCTAATAGAGAATATAATTCTCAAAATAAGTGTAAATTAGAATATATGAGACGTAAAGAACTGGAAATCTGTGGAAAGAATTACTATTGGATTCAATACCCATTCGATATGAATGATTCAACAGAGTTTAATCATGAGTTTGAATATAATAATTGTTTGATTAAACTAGATGAAAAATTCTTGAATTGGTTGTGTAAACCAGAATGTCAATCTATTACATTGAACGGTGAAATTTTAATAATTTCTGAAAACAATAATATGATAAACGTTTTTCTTCATAAAAAGCGAACAGAATTTATTAAATTAATTCATCTACCAGCAATGGACACAATACTATTTTTTTCTAATATTGGTGGATTAATATCAATGTATTTTGGTCTTGGTGTTTATGATATGGCATGTTCGGTGTTTATAAATATTTCAATTATTTTAAGAAAGTTGAAATCAATGATATTGAAAAATAAATTGATGAAACAAAATAAGAAATTATTAATAATCATCAAATTGGTTTTTCTAATAATTATGCTTTATCAATTAATCAAGTTGACTGAGGATTTTATTTTCAACAATCGAATGATAAAAATTGTTTTCAAAACAGAACTAATTATTCCAAAAACACAGATACTTTTTGAAGCATTGATTGATGATGATATTATCAAGAATGAATATCCACAATACTGGACAAAATACATATTGGATAAAGGATATGCTAAAATTAAGGCAAATAGAGAACAATTGAACAAGATTCTTTTGAAAAATATCTCTTTATTAAAACATTTAACAAGGTTGGATGAACTAAATATTGAATGTAAATTATTTTCTTTGAAAAATCAGTTCAATTGTTCAAAAACTACAGAATATTTATTCATTCATAAATTGTATCATTTTTATTTGATTAAATTTTTCGATACATCAAATGATATCGACAAAAATTATTTAAATCTAAAAACTCACATTGAACAAATTGAAATTCAAATTCTTGGCAATATTAACCCAATTTCAGCAACATTACAAATGCTAAGCAATTCATTGAAGAAGAATCGTAATACATATTCAGTTCATAGCTTGTATCGCAATTATATACATAATTTTATATTAGAATCAAGCACAATTAGCCAACCAAAATCAACCAGTTGTGAAGAAAATAATTATGGTTTATTCAATAATGATATAATCTCACACAATCTTGAAGATTGTTATCATCAAATATTGAACCAAACATTTGGTTGTTTACCAATTTTCCAAGATATATATGGCATTAAAATACGTTTGGAAAGAGATTTAAATTATTTTAATTACAAAATTTGTACAAAAGATTTCAAAACAAATATTACAAATGAATCTTTATCTAAAAAAGTTGGCAATTGTTTAACTAAATTTGGAGATTATTGTGAGACACAAATTATCAATGTTATTAATAATGATGAATTTGGTGACAAAAATATACTATATCAAATTAACATAATTCCAAAATATAATTTTATCCCTGAATATCAATATAAAAAGCGAATGGATTTCAATGATTTAGTCTATAATTTTGGCGGAATTGTTGGTATGTGGTTCGGGTGGTCAGCACTTTCAGTCACAACTATCTTGTTTGAATTCAAATATTATTTTAAAAAGTTAATTTTTTTTCTTAAACCATATTGGATTCAACACAAATTGATCAAAGAATCTAAAAAATGTAAATTTGTTACAATTGATAACAAACAGGTTATTGTTAAAAATTAATGGATCATCCAATCAAAATGAATTAATATATTCACTTAATTTATATATTTTTCACTCTAGCATACATGTATAGTAAATATACCTGTTACATTGTTCTATAGAATTTGCTAAATTTTACCTTTGTGTTTTTTGTTGTTGGTTAAGTTAACACAAATTTTTTTCAAGCAAAAAAACGAATAAAATAGAATAAAATCAATTCTATTAATCATTGTTTCAGTTAATCTCAATAGATTATAATAATATGCGTGGAGTCGATCTATTTTTAGTCAATCAATATATCAGGGATAACCAAGATAGTATGACCAGGATTTACTTGGTAACGCCTTTTCAAAATTGATTTTTCCTGGTTTATTGAAAGAAATCGACAAATTCAGAAACTAAAATATTTTCGTTTTAATTTCAACATGCAATAATTTAATGATGTACTCGTTAGAACAGATATTGATTTATTGATCTTGATTTTTTATTCTGAAATTGATATCATTTACAAATGTTTTCGTTATTTTAATACGAGGTTAATTTTTGAAAATAAAAATTCATCAAGTATAATTAATTATTATGAACATTATTTTTATTGATTGAGTAAACAATTATTTATTTTAATGGTTTATTCGATTTAAACAATAAATAGAATGAATTAATTTTAAGATTAGTTCACAATATAATGATATTTTTATTGGAAAATAAAGGTGACATTATCTTGGGATATATACAATGTATAATTAACTCATTCCTTCAATCAAAGTATGGAAAAGTAGAAAATTCTTCGCACAATTAGCACAGTATTCGTAAAACTCATAGTTAGTCATTGGAAACAAATCCAAACAATAGATTCCAATTACAGGTCCGCACAACTCTTCTATGAATGATATTATTCTTAGTTTTCCTCTTATTGTTAAAGTTTTCCAATTCAAACATCTGTATAAATATAATCTTGGTCTATGAGCTGTCAATGTTATTGAAGAATAAAGGAAAATAAGTGCAAAGATTACACCAAAAAGAAATATGAACATAATAAAAATTGTCAATTGAATTATAGTATCGTTACCCAGATAAAAAATGGCATATAATAATAATATACAAATTGGTGATGCTGAATAATATAAATTAAACATAAGATACTTGGCTATTTCATTAATGTCTTTACATATTTGAAATGCAGACCTGTGTTCATCAATTGTTCTGATCAGAGCACTGGTATTCTTCCAGTTAACGTATAACCGAAATCTGTGCTCGATATCAATAAACAAATATTTCAAGTATAAAAGGAGAAATGTGCAGACTATAGGACCCCCACTAAATAAACAACTCATGAACCTAATAGATATTAGAGATGGTATTAACCAAATAAACCAGGTTATTATAAATAATGGTACTGTATATGAGTAAAATGCTATATAAAAGTAATAACTTAATAAACAACAGAATATTATGTAAAACTGGTGTAACATATATTTTGTCATTAAATGTAAGATTATTGTCAATCGTCTGTTACTCTGATATCTCAGTCTAATGGGTGTCGTTTTCTTGATGATAGAATTGAGAATATCAGCAAATTTCAAAATGTGACCATGTTCAAAATATTGAACAACAACTCCAAAGAAGCAACAATTAAAGCATCCAATACCCAGGAAAATATTGATAATTCTTCCTTCTTCTAAACCAGAGTTTGAATTCAAATTAGCCAATAATGTGCTCAAAACAGGACTGTCCCAAAAAATTGTGGTTAAAAGGAACCGGATACCTAATGTGATGAGGCAGATCCTTGTAAATGTGATCCAGATCAAACGTCGATTGCTAACTTTTTCACCAGCAACAATTTTTTCGATGTTATTACACATAAACAAATCATATTTCGTTGAAAACTCCCAAACCTTTTCTATTAATAAACCTTGATAGTTTTCATCTTCGATTTTATCAGTTAATTTGAACATCATTTCAATTGCTCTTGATGACATATTTTAGAATATTTAAAATTCAGAACTGTTTTAAACTAAATTAATTGACAGTTTAAATATTATAATTCTGGTATATTTAGGACTATTCTCATTAAAATAAACTTGGGCAATGATTAATAGCTCAAAACTACGCATTATATTCAGAATAAAATCAATTTTATTAATCGTTATTTAAGTAAAGCTCAATATATGGTAATATGCGTGGAGTCGATCCATTCTCATTCAATCAATATAATATCAAAGATCACCAAGAGAGTATGACCAGGATACACTTCTGATTTTTAAAAATAAACATGTATTTACCTTAAAACTTTTAAAAATTAAAATAATTTTCATAAACCTCAACTCAATAAGCTATAATTAACCTGGTGATACTTTTTCAAATTTAGAATTATTTTCTATTTTAAATTTATTTTCCAATTAGTAATCTACCCCTGGTTTTAATAATTGATTATTCCTGGTAGAATTTAAAAAAAAAATCACATGTTAGTATATTCTAGTTTTAACTTGAAAATCAATATTTAATGGAATTTTATCATATTGATAAATTGAACTTGATGGCTTATTCTGAAATAAAATAGGCTCGATATAATTTTCAGAAGTTTTCAAAAATATTAATAGAATAAATTATTATACAAAAATAAAATAATTTTAGTTTTAAGATGAGTTTACAATTTTATGATGTTTGTTTCAGGAACAAATATTACAAAATGAACTCGCTTCATTCGATATTCAATAAAAATATAAATCAATTTATTCATAAATAACATTATAAATACAATTAACATAATTAATCAGAAAATATAAACAAATTGAATAGTTATAATTATTTTAAAATACAAATGAATTTTTATAATTCAGAAATATTTGAAATTAATTTATATTAATTAACTCATCAATTCAATCAAAGTATGACAAAGTAGGAAATTCTTCGCACAATTAGCACAGTATTCATAAAACTCATAGTTAGTCATTGGAAACAAATCTAAACAATAGATTCCAATTACAGGTCCGCACAACTTCTCAATAATGGATATTATTCTTATTTTTCCTCTAATTGTTAACGTTTTCCAATTCAAACATCTATATAAATATAATCTTGGTCTATGAGCTGTTAATGTTATTGAAGAACTAAATAAAACAAGTAAAAAGACCATACCAAAAAGAAATATGAAAATCATATAAAACAACAATTGAATTATTGAATCGATATTCAGATAAATAAGTGCGTATAAAACTAACATGCAAATTGGCGATGCTGAATAATAAAGAGGAAACATCAAATACTTGAACAAATCATTGAATTCTCGGCACATTTGGACGGCACAGTTGTGTTCATCTATTATTCTGATCAGAGCACAGGTATTCTTACAGTTAACGCATAACCGAAATTTGTGCTCAATATCTAAAAACGCATATCTCAGGTATAAAAAGATATAGATAGATATGATAGCACCCCCACTAAATAAACAACTCATGAACCTGATAGCTATAAGAAATGGTATTAACCAAATCATCCCCGTCAAAATAAATATTTGTCCTGAATATGAGTTCAGTGTTATATAAATATAACAACATAACGATGAAACGAATATTATGACGAAATTCTGGCGTAACATATATTTTGTCATTAAATGTAAGACTATTGTTAGCCGTCTATTACTTCTGAATCTCAGTCTAAGGAGAGGCTTTTTCCTTGTGGCAAAATAGATAATATTAGCCATTTTTAGTGAATTACCATGTTCAAAATATTGAAATATGATTCCAGCGGAACTCACATTGAGAAGTCCAACTCCCAGGATAATGTTAATAATTCTCCCTGCTTCAAATCCAGAACTTGAGTCCATATTAGCCAATAAAGTGCCCACAATTGGAGTGTTCCAAAAAATTGCCATTAAAAGGCACCTGATACCTGTCATGATGACGCATATTCTTGTGAATGTTATCCACATTAATCTTCTACGGGTCACATTTTCACCACGAACAATTTTCTCAAAATCGTCAGACATGAACAAATCATACTTCGATGAAAACTGCCAAACATTTTTCATTAACACAGCTTGGTAGTTTTTATTTTCGATGTTATCAGATATTTTAAATTTGAATAAAAACAAAATTGTTTCACTTACACCTGATAACATATTCGAGATTGAAATTTTCTACAATTTGTACAAGATAGAATGGTAAACTTTTTAATGTTTATTTATTATCTGTAATTTTAAGACTATTCCCATTACTATAAACTCAAGCTATGATTAATAATTAAAAACAACGCATTATATTCAGAAAAATCAATAATATTAATTATTATTCAACTAAATATTAAACTTACTAATTGATAAAATGCATTGAGTCTAATGAATCTATTTTCATCCACTTATTACTATTTAACCTTGTAAACTCAAGGTCATTTATATTAGAATAAGAATAATCCAATCAATAAACCACGTGATAAGACATAAATTGAACAAGTATATTTTATCATTGAATACTTTTAAGTTTTATTTATCAAATTCTAGAATAATCATTATTTTTGTCGTAAAGGTTTACATAAATGATACCAAAGAAAATTAATTGAATTATAAGATTAGTTTACAATTTATCATTATTTTTTCTCGAACAAATATTTTAATATGAGCTTGGTTCAATGGGAATAGTGTATAAATAAATATTACTGATAAATTACAAATAACTGATATTTTAATTAACTCATCCCATTAATGAGTGTATGAAAAAGTATGAAATTCTTCGCACAATTAGCACAGTATTCATAAAACTCATAGTTAGTCATTGGAAACAAATCTAAACAATAGATTCCAATTACAGGTCCGCACAAGTCTTCTATGAATGATATTATTCTTAGTTTTCCTCTTATTGTTAAAGTTTTCCAATTCAAACATCTGTATAAATATAATCTTGGTCTATGAGCTGTTAATGTTATTGAAGAATAGAGAAAAATAAGTCCAAAGATTACACCAAAAAGAAATATGAACAAGATGAACATTGACAATTGAATTACTGTATCTTGACTCTGATAAATAATTTCATATAATGATAGCATGCAAATTGGCGATGCTGAATAATAAACATTAAACATCAAATACTTGACCATATCATTGAGGTCTCGGCACATTTGTACGGCACAGTTGTGTTCATCTAATATTCTGATCAGAGCACAGGTATTCTTACAGTTAACGTATAACCGAAATCTGTGCTCGATATCTATGAACGCATATCTCAGGTATAAAAGAACGAATACCCCAATAATAAAACCGGCAGTGAATAAGCAACTTATGAACCTCATAGCTATAATAGTTGGTATTAACCAAATTATCCAGGTCAATATAAATAATGGTCCTGAATATGAATTCAGTGCAACATAAATATAACAACATAATAATGAAATGAATATAATGACGAAATTCTGGCGTAACATATATTTAGTCATTAAATGTAAGACTATTGTTAGCCGTCTATTACTTCTGAAACTTAGTCTAATGAGTGGCCTATTCTTTGTGGCGAATGAAATAATATTAGCAACTTTTAATGAATTACCATGTTCAAAATATTGAAATATTACTCCAAAGAAACTCATATTGAGAATACCAACTCCAAATATAATGTTAATAATTCTCCCTGCTTCAAATCCTGAACTTGAATCAATATTAGCCAATAATGTGTTCACAATTGGATTGTTCCAAAAAATGGCCGTTAAAAGGTACCTGATACCTATCATGATGACACAGATTCTTGTGAATGTTATCCACATTAATCTTCGCCGGGTCACATTTTCACCACGAACAATTTTCTCAAAATTGTCAGACATAAACAAGTCATTCTTCGATGAAAACTTCCAAACATTTTTCATTAACACAACTTGGTAGTTTTTATTTTCGATTTTATCAGATATTTCTAATACACTTGATAACATATTCAAGATATAAATGTTCTATGAATTGTACAAGATAGAATGATACAGTTTTTAATATTTATTTATTATCTGTAATTATAAGACTATTCCTATTACTATAAACTCAAGAAATGATTTATAATTATAAACTAAGCATTAATTATATTTAAAAAATCAATAATATTATTCAACTAAATAATAAATTTTCTAATTGATAAAACGCGTTGAGTCTAATGAATCTATTTTCATCCACTAATTACTATCTAACCTTGGAAATTCAAGGTCATTTATGTTAGAATAATTATAAACAAACCAATAAACCACGTAATAAGACACAAATTGACTTAATTAAAGACAGATTGTTAATTAAATACTGAAAAAATATGCAAAATATGATATTGATTCATTGGTGACACAATAAAAATATAAATTATTTTATTGATTAATAACATTAAAATTACAATTAATATAATAAATAATAGAATATATACAAATTGAATAGGTATAGTTATTTTAAGATATAAATGAAATTTTATAATTAAGACATATTTCAAATTATTAATTAACTCATCCATTTAATAAATTCATGGCAAGGTAGGAAATTCATCGCACAATTAACACAGTATTCATAAAACTTTCATTATTAAAATCATCGATATTAATATCCAATAATTCATAATTGAAAAACAAATCCTTATTCATTGTTTCAAATGTTTCAATGATTTGTCCGCAATTATAAAACTGATTATTTGAATGATCTTTACATTGAATTGAAAAATCATCGAATCCAGTTTTATATTTCAACAAGCTAATGTTACTTGCATAAAGATATTGCATAAGAATATAATAACCATTTTCATTATACTTTTTTTCAAATAACATTATTAATTCTTGATAACGCAATTCGAATCTTTCTGGGAGTATACAAGGATATAATTGAAGGCGTGTCCTTGGTAAACGTGATTCACTTGCAAAAGAAATTTTTATTATATCGTTGGAGTCAATGAATTGCTCGGTTATATTAACCAATTGATAAATCATGAGTATTGCAATAATGACAAAGATGGAATTACGAATATTGGATAAACTTTTGAAAATCAACCTAGGTGTTTTCATTAAAATTTTAGATTTTAATTTCTCAAATTTTAAAAAGAATAGTCTGGGTAAATTTCCGAAGATTTCCACTTTCAAAGAATCCTAGAAATTATGTGATGTTTCAAGTATAACACCTTTTCAGAATCCAAATTTGCCCAAGTTTATGTTAAAGCAATGAATTCAAAACATTTGAATTTTTAATTCAATTATTTTTTTCTTTAGGTAATTATTTTTTTGAGTAAATTTTTATCATTTTATATGATATTTAAATAACTAAAACTTATAATTATATTTATTGAAAGATTTCTTTTATTTGAATCTTATTTGAAAATTTGAGCTCAAGAACTACCAGTGCTTAAAATAGTAGAATTTGAAACACAAAACTTTTAGTCAATGCAAAGATCATTTTTCTAACTATTAAGAAATTAATTGTAATTTTAGACAATTATTTGTTAAGCGCTGGTATTTGCTATAAAGAAATCAAATAAATTC
>JAQGCQ010000899.1:0-11276 GCA_034699945.1 Chamobates pusillus
GTCGTTATGACACCAATTGTTATGAATATGATTTGGACTATAAGTTCGCGAATTTCAATATGAGATCCGATTGTATTCAATGGTGTATTCAAAAACATATAAAAATTGAATGCAAGTTATCTGGATTTATGGCATTTCCTGGTGTATTATATAGAGTAACTCATCTATCAAAATCTAGATATCTAGAGGAATATTTCAACTATGATAATCGAACATGCCAGATTAGAGTATATAATTCGATCAAGCCAAATTGTGAAAAAAATGTGGAATTGATTGTAGCTTTAAATATTATTTAAACAATAGGAAATTTGCTCAAGGCATACCTAACCAGATCATATTACAAATAGAACGAAATTCAATGCCTGATATTGTTGTGAAATATTTACCGCACACAACATTTCTCTCTATGATTTGTAATTTTGGTGGATTATTAGGTATGTTCCTAGGTCTTTCGTTTCTAACGATATTTCAGAAAACTTTCTCTTATTTTTATCAATTATTAAAAAGACAAAATTTATTCATTAGACTAGAAAATAAATATAATTTCTCAACTAGAAATAATAATAATCATAATATTAATGTGAACAAAATGAAAGTATTTATAACAAGATCTGTTCCAAAAAGGCCAAGAGCCTTTTTATATAAATAAATAACTGAATATAATTTTTCATTTAATTAAATCAATTTATCACTATATTCAAATTGATATTTGATGATAATTATGATACATGTTATATTTAGTAATTTCAGTATTACTTCTGATATTCTATATTAATCTTTAACGGATTATTCTAAATATTCATTTGTTCTTTATCAATATAATAATTTGTTTTATCAATTTCTTTAATAAAATTGAAATGGTTAATTTTTTTAAAAGATATTCAGTTCAATATTTTAATAAGCAATATCAAGTTTCATCATACTTATCCAATTTAAATCATCATAAAAACATTAGGGTTTCATTGTTTCCACAGAACCTTTATGTTTCAATCAAATAAATTAAGAAAAATAGAAAAAATAACATTTTGTACATTATTTAAAATGGTTATTATTATTATTGTTATCTTTCACTTCATTGTTGCTAGATAGTTCTCTGTTAAGATGGGGTTAATTAAAAAATATTTTAAGAAATTTTGGGCTTTATTTTTAAAATTCATTTTGAAAAATATTCTGAGTCTTATCTGTGAGACTTTCTTCTTGTACCAAGCTTTATCTTTATTAACAGAATATTTAAGTGGAAAAACAGTCGTTTCACTTAAGTTTGAAAAACTTCAAACTGAAAGTCTGCCCGCATTTACACTATGTTTACAACATTATTTATCGATGGAGAAGACGGCACAG
Organism: Chamobates pusillus; assembly: GCA_034699945.1. Classification (NCBI taxonomy): domain Eukaryota; kingdom Metazoa; phylum Arthropoda; class Arachnida; order Sarcoptiformes; family Chamobatidae; genus Chamobates; species Chamobates pusillus. The sequence goes on from JAQGCQ010000899.1 coordinate 1,342, forward strand.
AATATCCCAGAATTGGGTGCACTTCATACTGAATACATAACAATTTTGAAGACATTCAACGCTGGAACTGTGAATCAAACTGAGCCAGATAAAACAACATTAGAAAAGCTGGTGCAATTGTACGAAACCTTTCAGAAACATGTTCATAATTTAAATCTATCTGCAAGTTCCCTTTTGGCTGAATATAGTATTCCTGTTGATGGGTAATTTTAAAAGTAAAAATATACATTTTATTGAATATAATTTATTCTAAAAATATTCTAGGTTTTTAATAGAAATCCACGGAATTATAAACGAGTCTAAATCCGAGCGCATTATATTCAGTGAGAATTCAAATATTTTCAATTTTAAACAAATTGAAAGCTTAAGAATTCAAAATCCTGGTTCACATCGTTTTCCAAACAAATGTTTTATATTTTTCAGTCATTTGGATCCAGTATCAAGAAATTTCAAAATCAACCTTGATACAATTGTAATCTATTTATCTCTTTCTTATAAATGGTTTCCTCTGAATTTGTTGAGAATATTTTTCACAATACATTCACCAAATATGTTTCCTTTTGGAAATGAACTAGCAGGCTATGGTCGAGCTAGTTCAATACAATTAGAATATAATCAAATATCAATTAAACTGTTGGACAGTCGTTATGACACTAATTGTTATGAATATGATTTGAACTATAAATACGCGAATTTTAATATGAGATCCGATTGTATCCAAAGCTGTATTCATAATCTAATTAAAACAAAATGCAACCTCAAAGCTCTTATCACAATTCCTGGTGATTTATTCAAAGATATCCAGTTATCAATGATTAATAAGGGAGAAGGATATTTCAATTATAATAATTTATCTTGTCAATATTGAATATATAGCTCTTATATGCCCAAATGTGAAAAGATATGTAGAAAGGACTGTCATTTTGACTATTTTTTGACTCAATTAAAAAGAGGTCCTGAAATACCTAACAAGGTAATGATAATATTGCAACATAATTCAATGCCTGATATTGTAGTTAATTATCTACCTCAAACAACATTTTTGTCAATGATTTGTAATTTCGGTGGTCTATTAGGAATGTGTCTTGGTCTTTCATTTTTGACAATTATCGAAACATTATTTAAATATTTTTTACGTCTTATACAAAGACCAAGAATACTTTATAAGTCAAAAAATAATCATTTCCACAATACATATCTGATAAATAATTTTATTGTTAAGCCACAAAAGGAAAGAAAACCAAGAGAAATTCGAACAATATTTTGAAAATGAGTTATGATAATCAAAATTCATCATGTTTGTTAGATAATATAGCAGATATTTTAAAAATTCAAATGAATGATTATAATTTCTTCGAATAATTGATATAAAATTTGATTGTTACTATTGATTAAATAAATGCCTAGAAAAAAATTATTGATATTTTTTTCACTTTATTTTCCTTTGAAATTAATTGTTCTGTTTTTCAACAAAATAAAACGAATTAAGTCATTAAAGATAATTATTTTTCACTTAAATTCATATTAAATATAAAAACACTTTGAACAATTATTTCTTCTCGAATTTTATGAAATTTTCACTATATTTCTGCATTTTGAAACTGTTTGAATGTTAATATCAATTTTATGTATAATAAAATAACATGGAAATGGATAATTTTGTAAATGTATTTCGGAAAACATTTAATCTTGTTAAAACCAATTTTTTATTGCTTTTGTGTACGTCTATATTATTATATCAAACTGATTTATTATTTCAAGAATATTTCAGTGGAAATACTATCGTCTCACTTGAAATTGGAAAACCAAGATCAGAAAGTCTGCCCGCGTTTACGTTTTGTTTACCATTTTATTTATCAATGGAGAGGACGGCTAAGAATTTACCAGAATTGGAACAAGACTATTCAAACTATTCGAAAATTTTGAAGTCATTCAATGCTGGTTCAAGCAATGAAACTGTTCCAGATGAAGAAACAAAGGATAGAATGGAAAAAATATATGATAAATTTTTCGATTATGTTCATAATTTGAATCTATCAGCTCATTCTCTGTTACTCAATTATAGCATTCCATTGGAAAGGTAATCTTTTTATGAAATTGAAGTAGTTTTATTCTATTAAATCATTTTGAAGGTTCCAAATAGGTATTAATGGAAATTTGAAAGAAAATAAATCAAGACAATTTATTATCAACAACAATTCTAACCAATTCAATATTCATCAAATCGAGAGTTTAAGGATAACAAGTGGAATGATACCAAGTAAATGTTTCACTTTTTTCAGTCATTTGGACCCAGGATCAAGAAATTTCAAAATTGATCTTAATTGGATATATATAATATTAGCTCTTTCTTATAAGTGGTTTCCTCTACATTTATTTACAATCTTTCATTTTGCGTTGCATTCACCTAATAGTTTCCCACGAAGAAATACATTAGCTCCTTCTAACAAGAGTGGTTTGATTGTTTTGAGATACAATCGATTTACAATTGAGCTACTTGGAAATAAATATGACACCGATTGTTTTGAATATGATTTGGACTATAAGTTCGCGAATTTTAATATGAGATCCGAATGTATTCAATCATGTATTCGGAAATTTATTAAAATTGAATGTAATATCACAGGTTTAGTTACAATTCCTGGCGATTTATACAACCTCAACTATCTCAAATGGACTGATATTATGAAAGATTCTCTAAACTATAAAAATCCCAATTGTCAAAATACAATTTATTACTCATATAAGGCAGTGTGCGAAAAAAACTGTAAGAGAGATTGTAATTTTATGTATTTTCCTGTAGAGAAAATACTGGACAATTATAATCCAAACCAAATAATTTTTCAGTTTGAACACAACTCAATGCCTGATATTTTAGTAAAATATTTACCGCAAACAACTTTTCTATATATGCTTTGCAATTTCGGTGGATTGTTAGGCATGTGTCTAGGTCTTTCATTTCTGAATATTTTGGAAAATTTGTTTAACCATTTTAATCGTTTGATTCGAAAAACATATTTATTTTTAGAAAATAAAAATGTAACACAAAATATAAATGAAAATAATCTCAATATTAAACTTTTTGTAACCAGAAATGGTGAAAGAAGACGTAGAGCAATTAGACTACAATATTAAAATTAACATACAAATTAACATGTATTTAATATGTTTAATATATTTAATATTTAATATGTTTCAATTGTTTATATAAATTCACTTGTTAAATCAAACTAACTCAAACTTTAACAACTAATCAAGTAATAACAAATTTAATATTTATTTTATAATAATAGAATTATTGAATTAATTTCATAACGCCAATATATTTTGATCAAATCAATTAAGTTTATTAAAAAATTAGCATTTTGTTCACGGAAGAAAGTGAATAAATTTTACTTTATTATTACTGAAGTTACTTTACTTATTTTTCCCCAATTAGAATGGAGTCATTAAGATTATTCATTAACAAATTTTTGTCTTTAATTGTAAAATATGTTTTCAAAAATGTTTTCAATATTATTTGTGCATTTGCATTTGTGTATCAAGCATCATCTTTATTAACAGAATATTTTAGTGGAAATACTGTGGTCTCTTTGAAAGTGGGAAAATTACAGACTGAAAGTCTACCCGCGTTTACGATATGTTTCACATCATATTTATCGATGAAAAGGACTGTTAATGAAATTCCTGAATTGGAAAAAGAATATTCAGAATATCAAGAAATTTTGAAATCATTCAATCCAGCAGCTCCACAACAACAGCTTTGGGAAAGAATGGTGCAAATTTATAAAATATTCATTTACCATGTTCATAATTTGAATCTATCTGCAAATACACTTTTAACTCATTATAGTATTCCATTTGATGGGTAATTTAAAATTTATATTCCGGTCTTTGATGAAAATGATTCACCTATTTAATTTCCTAGATTTTTGATAGAAATCACTGGCAATTTGAACGAGTCCAAATCTGAGCACATTATATTTGGAAATATTTCTAATATCTTCAAATTTAAACAGGTAGAGAATATATTTATTGAAAGTGGTATTCAACCAAGCAAGTGTTTCACATTTTTCAGTCATTTGGATCCAGTATCAAGAAATTTCAAAATTAATCTTGATAGAATTCTAGTTAAATTATCACTTTCTTATAATTGGTTTCCATTGGATTCATTCTACTTATATTTAGCATTTCATTCACCGAATAGTTTTCCTATTGGAAAAGATATAGTAGGGGTTGGTGGTGCTGGGTCATTTGTTTTTGAATATAATCAAGTATCAATTCATCTCTTAGGAAAAAGTTATGACACCAATTGTTATGAATATGATTTGAACTATAAGTTCGCGAATTTCAATATGAGATCCGATTGTATTCAAACTTGTATTCATAGCCTAATTAAGAGGGAATGCAAACTCCCAGGTCTTATGACAATCTTTGGTGATATCTATACCGATATTTTATTAGCCAAAAATATAAAGGGGAATGAATTTTTTAACTATGACAATTTAACATGTCAATATTCAATATATAGCTCCTTTATGCCTGAATGTGAAAAAAATTGTAAAAGAGATTGTCATTTCAATTATTATTTGAACAATGTCAAACAAACACGGGCATTACCTAACCAAGTTATCTTGAAGATAGAACACAATTCATTGCCTGATATTGTAGTGAATTATTTGCCACAAACAACATTTTTGTCATTAATTTGTAATTTTGGTGGACTACTAGGCATGTGTCTAGGTCTTTCATTTCTTACAATTTTCGAAAAATTATTTGAATATTTTTCAAATCTTTTCAAAAGACAAAACATATTTTTCAAACTAGAAAATAACCATAACATATTGCAAAGAAATAAAATTTTGAAAATTTCTGTTATGCCATATGATGTAAGAAGACCAAGGGCATTTAGATACTGAAATAAGTTTAATCAATAATAGTTTTCTATGATTAATTCGATACACAGTTAGCCTTGAGTAGAGTATCTACGGAGTATCTACTGCCTTGAATTATTGATAATTTTGTTCTTCTCACATGAATTTAATTGATTTATTCACTTTGATAAATATTCAAATTCTAAGCAAACCATTAGGTAAATCTAATATATTTTTGCTTATGATATACATGTATATACTATCATATATATAAAGTTTGGAGGACTAAATGATAAAAGCAATTATAGTAAACTTGTAAAATTATTTTCTTTAATACGATCTATATAAATGTATAATACAAATTGAAAAATAACATTAAATGATTGAATAAAAAATACATCTTGCACATCATTCTCATTTTACTGAATAATGAACGATGTTTTCTTTGTACTGAAGATTTTATTAACTAGAAAATTTTTGTGCTACCCATTTGGTTTCTCATTAGATAACTGTTATTTTATTTGTTAAGACAATAGAATAACTGAAAATAAAATTAAAAACTAAGTGTAAAACTCAAGATTTCATAAAATTTTATTTTCTTTATTTTAATATTTAATTATCTTATTTTGAATTACATTTACCTAACCTAACCTGATATAATAATAACTAGTTCAAAATATCAAATTTTAAAATTAACAATATTCAATCTAAACAAAGGTAAACTTTACAGCTAACAATATTCTAATAGTGATTGGTATTAAATTAACAAAACCAAATTTCACAAAATTTCAATTGATCTATCGTGAATTATAATTACATAATCAAATATTATGTGTACAATCAATTATATCAATTATTTTCAAAATAATTGCTACGAAAAATAATCGATATAATTATTTTGTTTTCGTGTAAAATGAAATAATTGCTTTGTTTTTTCAGGAGAAATTAAAAAAAATAAGTATAAAATTAATAATAAATAAATATAATTAATTTAGAATAATTACATCTGGTTAATTTTAAGAAAATTTGCTCTATAATTATACATTTGCCATTTGCTTTCAATTTGAAACTGTTTGAAATTTTTATTAGTCCCAAGTTCAATAATTTAAAATTGAAATGGTTAATTTAGTAATGTATTTCGAAAATCATTTGAACTTGCTAAATCTAATTTTTTATTGTTCTTATGCTCATCTATATTAATCTATCAAACTAATTTATTATTTGAAGAATATTTCAGTGGCAAAACTATCGTCTCAATTAATATTGGAAAAATTCAAACCGAAAGTCTGCCCGCATTTACCGTTTGTCTACCATTTTATTTATCAATGGAAAGGACGGCTCAGAATTTACCAGAATTAGAACAAGATTATTCTGATTATTCGAAAATATTGCAGTCTTTCAATGCAGGTTCAACCAATGAAACTGTTCCTGATACTGAAATAAAGAATAGAATGACGATAATATACGATAAATTTTTGAATCATGTTCATAATTTAAATCTATCGGCTCATACTCTGTTACTCAACTATAGCATTTCTTTTGAATGGTAATTTTTCTATGAACTTATCGTAGTTTTTATTCTATTATTTCAATTTTGAAGGTTAAAAATAGGTATTATTGGGAATTCAAACGAAACTGAATCTAAAGAAATTATAATCAACGATAAGTCTAACAAATTCAACATTAATCAAATTGAAGGTTTAAGGATAACAAATGGGGAGATACCAAGCAAATGTTTCACATTTTTCAGTCATTTGGACCAAGGATCAAGAAATTTCAAATTTGATCTTAATATAATCTATATAATTTTTTCTCTCTCTTATAAGTGGTTTCCTCAACACCTATTTACTTACTTCCATTATGGGTTGCATTCAGCAAATAGTTTTCCAAGTGGAAATTCTTTAGCTTTTTCGAACAAGAGTAATTATAATTTAATTGCTATAAGATACAATAGAATAAAAATTGAGCTTCTTGGAAATAATTATGACACAGATTGTTTTGAATATGATTTGGACTATAAGTTCGCGAATTTCAATATGAGATCCGATTGTATCCAATCATGTATTCGGAAAATTATTAAAAATGAATGTAATATCACTGGTTTAGTTACAATTGCTGGAGATATATATAATCTAAACTATCTCACAGGGCCTGATATTATAAAAGATTATCTAAGCTATAACAATCGTAAATGTCAACTTAAAATTTACAGCTCATATAAAGTAATTTGCGAGAAAAACTGTAAGAGAGATTGTAAATTTATGTATTTTCCTCAAGAAAATATACTAGAAAATAAAAATCCAAACCAGTTACTTTTTTATTTAGAACACAACTCAATGCCTGATATTTTAGTGAAATATATGCCTAAAACAACTTTCTTGTATATGATTTGCAATTTTGGTGGACTGTTAGGCATGTGTCTAGGTCTTTCATTTCTTAACATTTTTCAAAACTTGTTCAACTATTTTAATCGTTTGATTCGAAAAACATATTTATTTTTAATTTTAGAAAATAAAAATGTAACACAAAATATAAATGAAAATAATCTAACCATTAATAATACTACAAATAATATTTTTGTAACCAGAAATGGTGGAAGACGACCAAGAGCAATTAGATTTCAATAATAATTTATTTTTTTATTAAAATATATCTCAAGCTTATTTGAATTAACTTTATAAATCTAGTATTTTATTCACCCATCCAATTAATTTTAATAACTCAGAAAATAAAATTCAAACTAAAAATTGTTTTTTAATTTTAGATCAATAATTCAATTTTTTTTTGATTGAATGGCTAAAGCATTTAAATATTAAAATAATTGTTTTTCTAATAAGTATCAAAATTAAAGGACAGTAAAAGACATCCATAATAACTTGAATCTAAATCTGATCAGAATGTCCAGCTGAGATCTGATTCTCCTGTCGAAGAGCTCTTCAAATATGTTTTTGAAGTTTCTCTAAGTAGTATGGTTGAGGTGCCAGGGGCGCCCAAATTAGGCAAAAGTGGGGGTCCGTAACTTTTGAACGGCTATCAATAAAAATTTAGAAATAATTTCTGAAAAAAACTATAATTATAATAAATATGAGTTTACATTGAAAATTTTATTTTTATCTTTGGAATCACCTTGAATTTTCCAATAAATTTTCTCTATACCAACTGAAATTACCATTGAATTATTGATTTATTAATAAGAAAATAATTATTTTGTTTTTCTCTCTAAATGAAAATAATAAGTTAATGAAAGAATTAATTTCAACATATAGAATTTATTAGGATTTCATTTTGTTTTTTAACAAACTCTTGTTCCACTTATACAAAAATATAATGCAAGTTTTTTTTGAATTAGACATGAATTTAAAAAATGGATATTTTAGTGAATTTATTAAGAAAAATATACAATTTTCTGAAAATTAATTTGTTATATTTAATTTGTTCGATAATGTTCTTGCAACAATTTCATTTATTATTAGATGAATATTTTAGTGGAAATACTGTCGTCACTTTAAAAATTGGAAAATTACAGACTGAAAGTCTACCCGCGTTTTCAATTTGTACCACATCTTTCTTATCGATGGAAAAGACTGTTATTGAAATTCCGGAATTGGAAAAAGAATATTCAGAATATCAAGAAATTTTGAAGTCATTCAATGCTGGTACTGAGAATCAAGCTGCTCCAGAACAACCACTTCTTAATAGAATGGTGGAAATTTATAACAGATTCATGAAGCATGTTCGTAATTTAACTCAGTATAGTATTCCTTTTGTTGGGTAATATAAAATTTCCAAATCAATCTTCTAAGAAAATGATTAACCAAGTTAATTTCCAAGGTTTTTATTAGAAATCACTGGCAATCTAAACGAGTCCACAACTGATCATATCATGTTTGGAAAATATTCTAATATCTTCAAATTTAAACTAGTAGAAAGTTTATTAATTTATAGTGATACTCAACCAAGCAAGTGTTTTACATTTTTCAGTCATTTAGATCCAGTATCAAGAAATTTCAAAATTAATCTTCATAGAATTATAGTTCAATTATCACTTTCTTATAATTGGTTTCCTTCAAATTTATTATATTTATACTTCGCTTTTCATTCACCGAATAGTTTTCCTGTTGGAAAAGATGTAAAATTCCTTGGTGGTCCTGGTATATTTCATATTGAATATAATCAAGTATCAATTCAACTTCTTGGAAAAGGTTATGACACCAATTGTTTTAATTATAATTTGGACTATAAGTTCGCGAATTTCAATATGAGATCCGATTGTATTCAAAGCTGTATTCATAAACTTATAAAAAGTGAATGCAAACTCCCAGGTCTTATGACAATTTTCGGTGATATCTATACCGATAATCTATTAGAAAAGAATATAATGGGGAATGAATTTTTCAATTATGATAATTTAACATGTCAATATTCCATATATAGCTCATTTCTTCCTGAATGTGAAAAAAATTGTAAAAAAGATTGTCATTTTAATTATTATTTGAACATTGTCAAACAAGGACAAACAAAACCTAACCAAGTTATTCTGTATATAGAACACAATTCATTGCCTGATATTGTAGTCAATTATTTACCGCAAACAACATTCCTATCATTAGTTTGTAATTTTGGTGGGCTCTTAGGCATGTGTCTAGGTCTTTAATTTCTTAATATTTTCGAAAAATTATTTAAATATTTTTTACATCTCATGAAAAGACCAAACATATTTTTAAATCTTGAAAATAAACATAACATTCAAAGAAATGTATACCAAAGAAACAAAATTTTGAATATTACAGTCATGTCACATCAAGAAGAAGACCAAGGGCAATTACATAATGAAATAAGTTGAATTAATAATAATTCATTAAGCTTTATTTGAAATGAGCATTCTATTATTGATTATTTAAATAATTATTTTGTTTTTCTTATGGGAATGTCAAAATATCAAGTTATCAAAATAATTAATTTAATCGCTTTAATGAATATTTCATGGGTAAGTGCACATTGACCGCTGAAGACCGCTAGACCGCCAGACCGCTGAAGACCGCTGAAGACCGCTGAAGACCG
>JAQGCQ010000900.1:0-11273 GCA_034699945.1 Chamobates pusillus
AATCAAACACCGAATTCGGAGGACTTCTCCACTTTTGGTGAAATCGATGAAAACGAGAAACAGAAGTTAAATCAATTGAAGTCTATTATATGGGAGGACGACCTCATTAACGAATCCAAGACTAACTCTAAAGTGGTAACCGATTCTCAGGTCAGGCATTCAATTCTCTGTTGTTTTATTAAAGGATTGCTTTTTTCAATCGATAGCCAAAGAAAGGGTTGAGTCAAAGAGTGAGCCAATGGTTCACAAAATATTTTCTAATAACCGATAAACAGATTGCCCGCAAAAGAGGCACCGATGCTCTCCAATACCTAACATTTCAGCGCTATATTATCTACTTCTTAGTTGTGGTCACATTCATATCATTGGTGATAATACTACCCGTCCACTTGTCAGGCGATCGACTTGAGGACATACCTAATTCACACTTTCGAAAGACAACTATTCTTAATATTAAAACCGATTCTTATGTGCTATTAATTCACTCAGTTATGACTGTCCTCACAGTAGTGCTGGTATTTTCAATATTCAATTTGAGAGCAATTTTTGTCAATAAGTCTTTGTTTAGGGAATTGTTTTTATGAAGACTTTCAGCCGAAAGATTGGCCAAACACTGGAAAACATCGATAAGAAAATATTGTTAATCGAAAGCATACCCCGAATGAGGAGGACTTCAAACGATTTGAAAAACTATTTCGAGAAACACTTTCCCGATGTTGTCATCAAACGAATCACTTTTGTTTATGACATCAGAAGACTGACCAAACTTTTAACGAAACTGTGGACATGCATTGAGGCCAAGTACTTCTGTCGCCACTACAAGCGGAGGTACGGCTATGAATGTGAAGTCAGACCCTACTGTTTGGGCAATTTTCATGGTGTTTGCGTCTGTTGTTTATGTTGTCCTAAAGTGGATGGACTCAAATACTATAGAGAAGAACAGAATGTTTTGCAAAAGGATATCGACGAAGAACTCTTGATATCGACAGCTAATCCCAAAGGACTGGCATTTGTTACCTTCGAAACAGAGGATATGGCTTCAAAGTGAGTGTTCCTTAAGATTAAGTTTAAAATTATCACTCATTTCGTTGATGTCCAGAGTCTACAAACATTTCCGTCGGAAACACTGCTATTGTTATTGTCTTTCAAGTATTGTTCACCGCATTTGTTTCCGAGAATCTGATCCACTGAACTCAGGCCAATGTTATGTAGAATACGCTTCCTTTCCTGAAGACATTGACTGGTATTATGGAGTACTTAATGTTCTGTTCGATGATCTAATGTTTGTCTTTTAGGTTAGATATGGCGGCGGATAAATCCAAAGTGTGTTCATTGTCTTTACTCATAAATATCATAACATTATTCGTATTTTTCTTCATATCGACGCCGACCTCCGCTGTAGAGATCATCAAAAATTTGACAAAAGGTAAAAAGAATGGGACAGAAGAACAACCAGAAGACAGTGAACCCGATTTAATCGTAAGTTATTCTTAAATTATAATTGAATTCATTAATGATTGCATTGATTGGAAAGTATGATATATTTCGGTCATACTTTCCTGTTTTGGGATACATATTAATGACCAGTTTATTGCCACAAATAATCAAACTGTTGACAAATCTTATCCCATTCCGGACCAAATCTGACCGCAATTACTCACTAATGTACAGGTCATACATATTTCTAATACTAATGGTTCTTATTCTGCCCTCACTCGAGACCATTACGTAAACACAATTGACTTCTGATATTCTGTTCAAAACATTTCATTTGTATTTCTCTTTTAAAAAGACTCTGGGCAATATTTAAGCAACACATGAATGACGAGGAGGGTTCACTTCAATGGAGTTGTCTTTTGCCGACAGAGAATGGCGCCTTCTTTTTAAAATATGTGATGACCGGCGCTTTTATGACAAATGCTGTGCAAATCACTCACATATCAGAGTTGGCGTTATATACATTCAATTATCACTTCATTTCACGTAATGTCGCCGAATATATGACCGCACGACAGGCCACTAAATTCCAGTTCCCATTTGGAACCTATTATCCGATATTTCTGTTGCACTTCACACTTGTGGTCACATTCAGTATCGCCTGTCCATTGATAGCACCCGTCGGTCAGTGATTGAATTCAACTACTTTTCAACTCAATTCTGTGCTAATTATTCTGTTCTCTCTTCAAACACAGGTCTGTTTCATATGATTGTTACACATCTGACGGAAAGGTATCTCATATTTAATGTGTTCGTTCCCTCAAAAATCAGCCGAAGAATACACTCGAAGGCAATAATTATCGTATATTTCGCACTACTTTTGTTATTATTTCAAGTGTATACCCATTTGGCGGCCATGAAATACACCATTCCCTCATTTATAGTGGGAATAGCTTTAATACTACACTTTCTGTTCATAATATTTGAATTCTTTTGGGATTTCATATATTTTTTGTATAAACAATAATTTTTTGAATTAACTTTTTCTTTGACTAAATATTTGGACAATTCTTTTGATAATATTTTTCTTAAACCAATAAATAATTTTTAATAATAAATATTTTGACAGAAATTTTGGACTAATATTCTGTTCGACATAATTATAAACTTTTGAATCAATTGATTATTCTTTTGAATGAAAGGATAATTGTCTTATTCTGAGTGAAGAATTGGAGGAAAATCTCAGGTAATTATTAGAAAATTATTTGAAAATAGTTTTGAAGGACACCTGAGCTGAAAATTTATTAAAAGGTAATATAATTCTATAAAATTTATTGAATTGAATTTTGAAATCAATTTCTTATAATTAATTGATTTTTTGTGAGTTTAAGCATTATTTTAGTGATTTCCCATTTAATAACTCATTTAAGGTCTGACCTTAACACTAATATGCCATTCATACGACTGAATTATCATAATCACTTTTGTAATCATAAAAAATGATCACGATCATCATCTAAATGCTCTCTACTTATCCTCTGAGTGACCTCTGAGTGACCACTAAATGAACTCTAATTTGAATTTAATTTGAATTTATTGTCAAATTTTCCATATTTTCAGTGTTATGTAAATGACCTCTGATTATGTAATTTACCCCTAATTGTCCTCTAAAAAGGGAATGACCCCTCTCTATGACCATGAAATGATTGATCATATAATTTATGATTCATTTGTTTCAATAGGAAAGCAAAACATTTATAAGAGTTTGTCATTTGATTTAAAGATAAATAGTTTGAAATAAATGTGTTTTCGATAAAAAATGTTTTTATTAAATAAGTCCCGAATTCATACAAAAGTTGATTCCAAGAATATCTAAGTTATTCTTATCAGATACTGATCATAATTTTTGCCAAAGTCGAGGCCAAAGATGAGGACATCCACATTAATCCAACCTTTTCTGTCTTAAACAGAGTTTTAATGTTAATCAACACTAAATTATATACAGTTTTGCGGAACAAAAAAAAGTTTATTCTTTAAAATATAATTTAATCGTAAATTACGACAAAAATTTCTAACAAATTAATGAAAAAGAAATTAATTATTTGTAATCACATGAAACCACAAAATGATAAAAATAACAGAGTATTAAATTGTTTTTAAAACCTTAAATGAAAAAATGAACAAGTATCAATTAATTGCTTGACGCAATATCTTGAGTATAATTATTAATATTATCATTTCATCTCATTTTTTATCAAATCGATGACGAGTTAACAAAACAATTCTCACTAATAAATTGCACATGGTAATTGTAATATTCCAAACTATTGGTTTCAATGCTAATTTATGGTGACTAATTATATCCAGGTTAATTTTCGTTCAAATATGTGTTGGAAAATACGTTAAAAGAATTCAAACAAACAAAAAAAAATGATAAGAAAATTATGAAAATATTACAACAAATTAGTCTTTTATAGAGAAAACAACTTTTTTCCTGTTTATTATTAAACAAAACCAGTTCAGTGGAAGGCTTTCCCCTTCTTTGTCATTATTTAATAACCTATCACAGATCAATTTCAATCAAATTCTTGTGTGTTCAATAAAATTAACTTGGGGCTATTTTAGTACTGATTAGATCTCTAACAACTACAATAGTCAACATTGCCAAGGTATGTCACAAGATGTGACTAATATTACCAAGGCCATCAAAAAATAAGTTAAAATATAAGGAATTAGTTAATAATTACATTTAAAATTTGGCAATCATTATTAGCGTGTTCTTGGTCAATCAAATGACAAAAAAACGCAACTATTAAAACTAATGTTGTTTTTTACGGCCCACCACTTCATGGCTATTATTGTAGTTAAAGTTTTCTGTGATTCAACCAGAGTTAAGGCATGTTTTGGCCGACCCTCCCATTAGTGTGAAGGCATTGAATGAACTGGTTTTTCATTACTATCTTTTGCTTTATTCTTATTCTGTGCGACAAAACCTATCGTCACTCAAATCAATGCATTCTTTTTTCTGTTCGGAAATATTATTATTATTTTTCCGATTAAATGATTACTCATTCCTTATGTTATCCAATCATTCAAATGATTGTTAAATTTGATCTAGTTCATATTCGTGCTCATTATTCTTTATTAAAGAATATTAAAAAATAAAATAAACAAGTTTATTTAAACAATGTCTAATATGTTAAACAACTTGTCAATAGAAGCAAGGTCATCATATGCTGTACAATTGAAAGATGTCAACTTCAGTTACAATCAAAAGGCAATTGTTCTCAACAATTGTTCTTTAAATATTGTTGAGGGTAAGTTTTACCTATTTTCTTAGCTTGGCAATTAGCAATTATTATCATAATTTGTTCATGGTCAAAGATAGCAAGCTCAAATTTGACAGAGAATGCGAATAAGAAATATAATGATTAAAATATGATTAGAAGTAATAATCCAACCATGATTTCCAAGCTCATTTTAATCATTTTTATGAAAAAAAAACTTGCTTATTACCAAGACCTATCTTATTGAACAAGAGAATTTATTAACCTGGATAATTTAAATTCTACCAAGGTGGAGTATTTGCACTGTTGGGCTCTAATGGCTGCGGGAAAACAAGTATTTTGAAACTTATTCTGGGCTCAATTAAACCGAATATTGGATTGGTGAGGGTGTTTGGCTTACAACCAGGCACCAAAAACTGCAATATTCCGGGACCGGGCGTTGGATATATGCCTCAAGAAATCTCATTATTTCTTGATATGAAACTTAAAGAAAATCTGATATATTTTGCAAAAGTGTTTCATATGAATAACGAAGAATTTTACGAACGATTCAAACATTTGACAGAATTATTGAATTTAAGTGAAAAGAACAGAATTGTCGGTCAATTGAGTGGTGGTCAGCAGAGACTACTATCACTGGCAATCGCTCTATTGCATAAACCCCCACTTCTGATCTTAGATGAGCCAACAGTGGGTGTGGACCCTATTTTAAGAAGTCGTATTTGGAATCATTTGGACGCTATATGTCGTGAAAACGGTATTCATTTCTGAGAAAACTTTTGTTCAAATTATAAGTAAATAAATGATTGATTTTTATGACTCAATGACAGGAAATACAGTACTAATTACCACACATTATATCGAAGAAGCGAAGAAAGCATCGACTGTTGGTTTTATGAAATCCGGTGCTATTTTAAGACAAGAAAATCCACAAAAATTAATGGATGAATACCAGTGCCAATCACTAGAAACAGTATTCCTCAAACTATGGCGTCAAAATAAAATAGTGAGGAGTGTCCCACCAGAAAACAGTGATGAACAGACTTCACAAAGAAGTGCAAACAGAGACTATCAAAAAGATTACACACGAAAGTACCTGGATTATTATCGTGTTCTAGCATTAATCTGGAAATTTTATCTTCGCTCAAAGATGTACCCCATTTTGCTCATCGGCTTTATAGCCATTCCGTTTCTATCAGTGTTTTCTGTATATTTATCAATTGGACACTTACCTCATGACATACCAGTGGCTATCTATACAGATGAACCGATGCCTGACCTCTCAAAACAATTAATCGACTCATTTGACACAAGACTGATGAAGGTTTGCCATTACAAAAGCAAAGACTCGGCCATCAGATCCTTATCGGAAGGAAAGAATTCTTTGGGTATATTTTTTGGTCATAACTTCACCGATGATTTCGAGTCTAGACTTTTGGATCCATGGACAATAACAGAGGAAGAACTGGATAGTAGCATGATCAAATTACAAGTAGATATGTCTCAAGCGGTGGTATTAATCTATGGTTTCCAATATTTATCAGAAGTTGTCCTAAACTTTGTGACAAATGTGAGCACATCTTTAGGACTGAATCCAAAATCGTTTGAATTACCGATTGCTATCCAAGAGCCTATTTATGGCAGTCATCCAATAACAGCAATGCCCAGGGATAAATATCGCAGTAATTATGAATATATAGCCACCGGTTTCCTCATATCGTCGTTCCATTTGTCTGCAATGGTATTCTCCGCGTTTGTTGTCATAAATAACAGGAGAGGCTCACAAATGAACAGATTTATGGTGTGTGGGGGCACACAAATCGAGATAATTATCGCGCACTACATATCACTATTAATTTTCATAATAACTCAGATATTTATTCTACTCCTGTGCTCAGAATATCTGTTCGACATTAAACAAGAGGGCAGTTATGTAGAGGTGTTTCTCATTTGTTTCATACAGTCATTACAGGGACTATCGTTCGGGTTCTTGTTTGGCATTATGTTTAGGAGTGAAATGGGTATTATCGTAAGTTTTGTGTCTCAACAAGTTAATTTAATTTCAATTCTAAACTTATCTTTCAATTTTCGCACAGATGGCTATTGGATTAATAAATGCACCTGTCTGGTTCGTTTCGGGCCTATTCTGGCCTTTAGAGGGTGTGCCAACATATTTTCGGTTCATCTCCGACTGGACACCGATATCCCAGTCCTACGTATGTCTCCGTTCGATAATGTTGAGGGGATGGGACTACACCCACCCCAAAGTTATGACAGGATATTTGGTCAGCTCTGGTTATACTTTGGTGAGCACTGTGGCCAGTGTTATCCTCTTTCAAATATATCCAGAACCTTTTTGGCTATGATATGACTTTAGAAGTTTTTGTTGCTAAATATTAGGTTTTTTACCAAGGTCATAGAGTGACCTGAAAAATAAGACAAATGTAAATATGAAAAATATGCTTATAATACCTGACCTCTTATTTAACTATAATTTAAGTGATTTTCAAATAAAAGTCATTTTCATTTGAAATTTAATTTAAATGATAAATACATTTATGAAATGAAACTATTCTTTTGAATAAATAAATAAAAACAAAATTACAAACAAATATCTGATGACTTGACTTAAATCGAAATACTTTTTACTTTTGTTTGAAAAACTTTAAGTCAAAGTGAAAGTGCCTCAAAAAAAATTGATTTACACATTCCCTGGAGTAGTATTACAGTCGAAATATTACACAAATTATTTATTAAGAGAATGAGATTTATCTAGATTAAATACTATTACTATTAATTAATACATAATATCAATAAAAATTCATTTAAAACGAGTCATTTGAATATTTATTGAATTATGAAAACAAATTATCAGAACATTAATCGATTCATACAAATAATTAGCGAGAATTAGATAAATATTTACATAATTATCAGTTATAGTATATAATTAATAAAAAGGTTTAATATAAACATAATTTTAATAAATAACCTGGTGAATTTAATGAGCTTTTAACAATCTCAATGTTCAGGCACATTTTCATGGCTAATTTATCATTTTTTCCATAGAATTACTCAAAAATTTTCACTGAAATGAAAGTCATATTTAATTAACTAAAAATTAAAAGAAAAATAATAAAATTGTTACGAATTTCAAATATTATTTATTAAATACTCAATAAAATCCAAAAACAATAACATTGAATGACTTGACATAAAACACATTTTTCTTCAAACTTTTAAATGTTTTTTGATAACCAGAGCTCAAGTGAAACAACTTTATAGTGAAGAAGGCCTTCAAAAGTCATTGATATAAGAATGAGATTAACTATTATTTCAATTAAAGTACTTTTGTTTAATCATATCATTTGCCTTAAAGTCAAAACATTTTCATCAGTTAAACAAATCAGTAAAATATCAAATCTAAGCTCAGCTCATATTAGTCGATGCGGTCGTTCCCATTATAGAGGACCGGCTCAACGGATAATAGGCGGCAGAGTTGCACAGAATGGAGAGTTTCCATGGACAGTATCACTCCATAGAAATGGCCATTTCAAGTGCGGCGGTTCAATAATCGATGCCTTCCATGTGCTAACGGCAGCCCATTGTGTTGATGGCACACATCCATCGGAAATCGACATCAAATACAACAGTTTACACCAATTCCGGAACGGGTCTCAAAGAACTGCATCGAGACTTATAATACATCCCAAATATAGTACCAGAACTGTTGATAACGACATCGCATTAATTAGATTAAGGAAAGCTCTTGTTTTAGGGCGTCTCAACTCAGGAACAATTTGTTTGCCATTAAAAGGAGAGCGATTAGAAGACAATCAAATGATGACTGTCTCGGGTTGGGGTCTAACCAATCAACTCAGAGGTTCACAAATATTAAGAACTACTGATATACCCGTCATTTCTATGAATACTTGTCGTAAACAATACAGACATTTACCTGATTTGTATACAATCACTGATAATATGATTTGTGCGGGACATACAACTGGAGGACATGACTCTTGCAATGTAAAAACCTGTATAGCATACTGATCATGGTTAATTGTTTATTAAATGAAACACAGGGCGACTCTGGAGGACCATTGGTTACTTCATTCAATGGAAGAGTGTTTGTGTTAATTGGTATCGTTTCCAAAGGTTTAGGCTGTGCTCTGCCTAATAAGGCCGGTGTTTATACAAAAGTTTCAAATTATGTCCAATGGATTCAACAGAATATTAATTAGAATTTGAATCAAATTTTTGTTTTGAAAATATATTTAATGTATTTTTCAGAAAATGTTTTTCAAAATGAATTAATAAATAAATGGATGAAAACTATTGAATATAAGACTAATTTATGAGAAAATCAAATCGTAAATGAATTCAAAGGCTGTGAACAGAAAATGAAGAATGAGCGCCAGTCCCACAATGTAAGAGGGGGTGCGAAAGTCCATTGAATCCAGATGTGAATACATTTGCATTAAAAGGAAGAGTAGTGACACATAGATGTAGACAATGGCCTTTGAATGGATTCTTTGGTTGATTTTTGTGGGCACATACACGTGATAGATAAGATACCTGTCCGTCAAGTGTTTGAATATCATATAGAAAAGGCCTGAAATTGAAAAACAAAGGAATGAGTGGACAGACGTTAAGAGTAGGTTTAAACAATGAAAGATACAGACCTATTGGTGCGATCAAAGGACAGGATATACTGAAAGTCACAATCAGTGTAAACAATAACAAAATTCTTGGATAATATGTCCCGAAATAGAAGTCAAACTTAGTATTCTGTCTGGCGGTCAGGTACTCTGCAGTAGTCCTCGATGTGAACAATATCGCTATAGTATAGGCGGCCAACTCTGCGAACCGTATCATTTCAATAACATTGCCGACGAGGGCTGAGGTCAACACATAGGTTAGAAAGAAGATCCCGTTCTCGGTCGGGAACAGACAACTCAATTCAATTTCTTTAGTGACGTTTTCATTCTGGACCTTATTTTCAAACAAAGCATAGACACTGTTTTGACGCAAAAAAACAAACAATTAATTAGTTTTTAGAACAGAATATTAGAAGTCATTTACGTCACGATCTGAAGTGAGGGCAGAATAAGAACCATTAATAACAGAAATATGAATGACTTATACATAATCGAGTGATTGTACTCAGATTTGGTCCGAAAATTCATTGCTGTCGTCAATATTTTGATCAGTGCTGGCAATAGACTCGTCATAAGAGTGTATCCAAGAGTCGGAATGTATAACCAAAAGGTAGTCATCTTTAAGAATAAAATCAAAATTTTAAACATAATTTTCATAGAATTCAAAATTGACTCACAATTGGATCGAATTTATCGATGACTTGTTTGGTTTCCTCGAACTTCTTAAACCCAGTCAACCACTTGAGAATATTCAGTGCAGAGGTAGGGGTCGATATAAACATGAAAATGATTACAATTATCAAATTCATTGACCAATTGATAAGAGTCTCCTTTGTTTTACTGGTGGAGATGTCTGGCCTGAAAGACAATCAATTCAAAGTCAATAATAGTTACAAAAGAGGTTATACTTCACTAACCAATTGATATCGTCAGGATAGGGTGCATATGAGACCCGCCACTGCCACGAGTCAAACGGGTCGGACTCGTGTCCAAACATCCATTTAAACAGAAACGATATGTTATAGCAATAGCAGTGTTTCCTTTTAAAGTGGTCAACAACGCTATAGTTAACAAATATGAGAGGGTGCACTTCTGGGAAGGGATGACTCACCGTTCAGCCATTTCCTTCTTCTCGAAGACAACGAATGCCAACTGTTGTGGATTTCTAATAATTTTGTCGAACTCTAATTCAATACTTTTTTCCAAATCCTGTTTCTCTTTAATATAATACTGAATGCCATTGACTTTCGGGGAACACTTACAACATCCGCACACACCGCGCAGATTACCCAAAGTGTAGGGCCTGACTTCACACCTGGTTTCATACTTTCGCTGATAAAGAAGACAATGGTTCTTGGCTTCAATGGATGTCCACAATTGCATCATAAGTTGTGTCAGTTTATTGACGTCATAAACAAATGAAGTCTTTTTAATGACAATATTTGGGAACTTTTGTTTCAAAAAGGACTCCAATTCTTTGTAATTCCTCTTCAGTTCGGGAATGTTTTCAATCAAAAGAGTTCTTTTGTCCACATTTTTAACACTTTTTCCGATCAATCGGCCGAAGCTTTGCATCAAAAATATTCCCTAAAATTGTGAGTAAAACAAAACTTAAACTCAGAACAAGTTTTAAGACAATTGTTGAGAACAATACCATTGCGACCACGAATATAGTCATCAACGCGTGAACGTATATAAGTGGGGACGCACTCTTTATATTCAGTATAGTTGTCATTTTATAGTATTTTTGTGGGATGTCATTCATTTTTCCGCCATAAATGTTGACCGGAAGGATAATCATCATACAAATGACAGTCAATGAGCCCAAGAAGTAGATTAAGTATCGCTGAAACACAACATATTGGAAGGCATCGTAGCCTTTCTTATC
>JAQGCQ010000901.1:0-11263 GCA_034699945.1 Chamobates pusillus
GCAAAAATATTTAACTAAATATAAAACTATTTAATCGCTCGAATGAATAGAAGAGTTAAAAGATTTTAACTCTTTTTGATTAGTTGTCCTCAAAACTAATATTCGAGTTTCTTAAATGTGTTTATCTAAATGTGAGGTCAGCTCAGAGGCATCTCCTCATTAGAAGCTATGCCAACAAAATAACAAAAAGAAGACTAAGACTGAGACTGAGTTAAGAGCAAAATTTAGTCGAACCCAAAGAACTGAATAAAACAGAGAATCGGAGAATCTATTGATTAATATAATTAAGTGATTTGTATGAAAGAGAGGGAAGGCTTACACCAATGGCTTCAATTGAGTTGGAATAGTCAACGGGTTGGCACTTAATGTTGTATTTGCCGAACCATCCGTAAAAACCAAGTTTTAAGAACATATAAACACTGATGAAAACCATTGAAAAGTTATATAAAACCATAAAAAGTCGTATGTTATATGGGGGCCGGTCTTTCATTAGGGTGGGTCCCAAGTATTTAACCAGATATACATAGGACGCACATATGCCGATCGTAGGCCACGGCGACTGCATTAGAGGCCAGTTCGCCACTCGTGGGTCTAAACAAAACAAATTAAGTCTAAATTTAGAACAGATTTGTCTCTAAATTATGTTTAGTTTTAGTCAAAAAAGTCATTAAATATTAAAAATTTGTTTCAGTCTTTTGACACAAAATTATTGTTTAGAATATAATTATTTGCGATAAAAGTGAGAACAGAACGAGAGTACGTCTGTTGGACACAGAGGTTGGGCAAAATTAGGGCGGGGCACTATTGCAGAGATGGCAAAAACGCCGGTTCCTTATCTAATATTAATTTTTATATTCGCTAATAATTTTTATAATGCATTTAAAAAAATGGTTGTTCTCTAATGGAAGTGCAGACTCCGGATGTGCTGCGAGACTGGCATTTGGCGCACAGGCATTACCTCCGTGTTCAAGAGTCGAGTTATACATGTGTTTGAGTCCATCCATAATTATTTGAGCCATACTTCCAACGATTCAATAGTCTTCAGTGTTAGGGATGACCACAATATCTGCAATCAATACAAACACAATAAGAATTGCTTTCAATCAATAAGTCTTTGCATTCACTGTTTATAACATTTATTTTCGGATAAACTCTGATATTTGCAATCAATTACTAAAATAAGTCATTTGAAAAAAATGGGTTTTTTAATGAAAATCTTTCGAATAAAAAAAATCAATACTAAAACCGAAGCCTTGACTCCAAAGTGTGAACCAATTTATGATCAAAATATAGTTTAGTTTAGTTTTGATATAAATATCTATAATTTTTTTTCAAATTTCTAGAAATATCTCAAAACCGGATAATATTATAATAGATATTAAATAATATTTGAATGAAATTCTGGAAAAGACTATTAGAAAAGACCTTTTGATTATTTCAATAAAATAATCAAAAGGTTAGGCATTAAAAGTGGGCACTTAATAGAAATATCATGCATTATGAATGAGGTACAGGTATGAGGTCGAGCACAGCCACCCTAACCTTTGGCATATTGAGTGAGACAAGAGTGAGACAATCAAGTATTCGAGTGAATCACACAAAAGCTAATCATTGATAGAAATGAGAAAAATAGCGCTCAATAGAAGAGGGCTTTCCTTTCAATACCTTTTGAATTGGCTTCCAATCAATTATTAAATTGTGATTTAATTTATTGTTATTATAAGTCAACTAATATTTGAGGACTGTTTGCAACGATAGCACCAAAACATTATTGAATACAAAATCAAATGACAAAATATATGCTAATATTTGATTCAAATCACAAAATAGTTTTTTGCATTCAAACAGTTTTTTTTTGAGACAACAGATAACTAAATAAATCACAACAAAAATCGATTGGATTTCGAGTTTCAGTATTTTTTTCGGTGAAGATATTTGAGTCACGAATTGAAGTGTTTTTAATTTAATCCGTTTTTGGTTTATAAGAGGATAAACACGAAGAGTGAACAGAATTATTGAATCAATTTATTAGATATAATTAGATATAATTATCGATTTATTGTATTTTCATCACAAATAGCACAGAATTTCAACGTTTGACTCAACACTGAAGTGTAAAAATTCAATTTTTTCGACAATTTTTTCCGTTACTAACAATCTTTACTCTCAAATAAACAAAAAATGATGAATAGTTTGGAGAAAATTTGAAACATAAGTTTAGGATTGAATCGATTGAACACTCAATTGTATGAATCAATGGATAATTATTGAAATTAATTTGAAAATAAGTAAAAAATTAAACTGAATTTTGATGCAATTCAATAGAAAGCATATTCAGAGCAGAGGATTGACTCATACATACATACAGTGAGTACAATGTGTGTAATAAGCAGTGGACTGACTCTCAAGCAAACGGTATGTCTGTCTGTCTGAGCAATGCTTGTGTTCAGTCAATCGCACTGCACTCGACTCAGTTGACTGCAAGAGCTCTGGTAGTCGTAATAGTATGTAATGTCTGTAAATGTGTGGAAAGAGAGAAAAATATTGGTTGCGTTACTAAAAACGGGCGCAAAACTCAACTTCTGTGACATTTTAGACTACACTCGGAGTGTATATATAGCACCGAATGCTCTTTACCTTCACATCCACTCCATATGAAAAGAGACCGAATCAATTGTTATGTGCAATGTGTTAGACTTACACTGTTAGCGCTAAGCCCTGGTAGCTTTAGATGAGTCCCGGTCTCTTATTCCGGTTACATATATTTTGATCAGCTTTTGGCTCTTTTTTGATGTATGCCTTTGATGTGGCACTCATTCCACTGATTTGCATATTTTGATCTCTTACTGAGTGCCACATCTTTAGAAAAAGTGGCACATCTCTTAGAAATTAGCACATGTGGCTTAGAATGTGGCACAGGTTGCTGTAAAGCACTGGTTATATAACGCCAAACATCTTCATTATAAACAAATGCCGACCAAAAATTGTTTATTTTTAAAAAAAGAAATCCCTTTTCATATGAATAGATGTCTTGACTTATAGGCTATTATCGAATATGTAATACAAGTGCTCAATGGCTCAGTCCCTGAGCTCTCCAAATTGCACAGAATTTCATGGCCTTACGTTTGTGTGTATTGTGTGAGAAATACCATTAAGGAGTATAAGTATTGCTCTTTTATTGCAAACATTTTCTTACAACTCATGTTTGACTTATATATTCTTTGTTTTTGAATCACAATTCTTGACTTTCTTCTATTTGTTTTTAGCATGATCATATAATAATTTAACTTTTCCTCTCTTATTCTGATGAAATTCCCCTCAATTTTTGGAAAATTTGTAATTCTCTGCAATTTATTACATAATTACATAACTTTTACGATTTGGCGCCAAAACTATCAAAATATCGTTAATATTGTTATTAATATACGAATAAACTGTTAAATTAAATGACAAAATGATAGCAAATATTTAGGTTTTGAGACATAAGTTGTTTGTATTCATTAGAATTGTTGGCAAAGTTTTAATTCATTTCAATATTGTTTTTATTCGCTGTGAAACTCATTGAGAGTCAGAATATTGTTTGAAGTGATGTTCGGTTCCTTCAAAAAGAGATAACTCTAATGTTTATGAGTTATAACTGTTTTTGATATAATTGAGGGTATCTTTAATGACCTGAGGCTCTAATTCCTACCAAACCACTCGATTTCGTACAACTATTTTGAGAACAACTCAATACTTCTCTCAATAAAAAAGTTCAGCGAATATTCCTTTATTACTAAAAATGCTTAAAATCTGAATTTCAATTCTAAAAAATATTGCAATTTGTGATAAGTATCGAAAAGTCATAATAAAGTCCTAATTATGGTATTGCTTAATATTGACACTTTGCAGATGACCTTGCTCTTCGTTGTTCACAATCTAATTCTTATTATAAACGATTTAATTGTGTGTTTAAGGGTTGACTCACACGTAATAAAAAATAATTAATGCGAATTCACAAAACAAATGTTATACGAATTTGCAATCAAATGAATTATAATGAGAAACAAATTCAGGTTTGAAATAATTGTGTATTTAATTTGTTTAAGAAATTCATTAATAAATATAACAATTCATCGCTGAATGCATTGTTTGCTATTCAGACCAAAGTTTTCAAATTTTATATTAAATTCATTAATTTGTTGAGTGATTTCCACGGATTGTTGGATGAGTTGATCCAATCTATTGATCGAATTATTGTTGTTAACAAAATAAGTGGTCAGTTCTGTTAGAGTCATAGTTTCGGCATTTTTGATGTCATGCTTTTCTAACAAATGTTTCTTTGCTTTTGAGTCCAAAGAGAATTGCGTTTTAATGTCGTCATAATTACAATCAATGCATTCAAATGGAAAATAATTCATATGATTGTGAATATGGCTCTCAATTGTCTCGTTTTCCGATAAAACTTTTTTTGATTCAAATTTATAAACGGATGAAACCATTAGACAAACCGCACAATAGGTATGACTTACGTCTAATGTGAGGGCAAAAAGTGTTTGTCTGTCATTTTTTAAGAAATCAAGAAATTTTTCAGTCCATTTGCGCACAGATTTAAATTGGTTGACATTCAATAGATTGCATTTTTGGTTATGTAACCCATTGTGGGACCGATAGTCCACTATTGTTTTGAACTTGAGATCACATTCTGAGCACTCAATGAATGCATTGAAATGCAGTAAATAGTGTTCAAACACTTTCTCATAGTTTTGGTATCTCTTCAAACAGAACACACATCCAAACACTTCGGACTCGTCTTTTATTACTTCCAATTGAGAGTCAGATTCTTCACTCGAAGAATCTGATTCTTCGTCTGATTGATTGGAGTTTGAAAGGAAATTATCAAAACAATCCAATTCTGTTTCCAATTGGTATTGACTTTCAGGAATTGGGGTCGAAGTCATTAATGGCTGCGGTATTGAACTTATAATAGAATTGGGAACCACTGATGCCATAGGAATCAGATAATCGTTGGTTCCGAGAATAAAGGTCGGAAGAATTGGTTGAACCCGTTTTAATTGATGAGAATTTGTAGAACTTCTAAGAGGACCGGGTGTTGATTGGATTTTTCTTCTTTTGATTGGGGGTCGGGTTATAACTGTATTATGTTTTCTTGTGATCCCCTCTAAAACCATAACCTTAAGCGTTAGAATAGCTCTTTCGACCTCTTCTTCGAAGGCTTCTCGAGTTAGTGGCGAACTCTTCAAATGTCTGTCGATTATATGTCTTCTCATCATTGGTTTAACAGAAGTTTTGACCACTTCTTTAATGTCTGGATCTCCTCTTCGTCGAGACTTTTCACACTCCTCTCTACATATAAGACATTCAAATGGATAATACTTGAGGTGAGGGTTGATATGATTGACATTATTTCCAGAATAATCCACATTAATATCCCTAACGAGGAGTTCGTGAGTAACCCTTCCTTTAGGATAGGGTTCACTTTGAATATCAAAAACCTATTGAATAGAAATTTTTGAAATTTTTAATAATTTTATTTCATTCGAATTCATGTTTTTTATGGCAACGATTCAGACATTAATTTATAAATGATTTGTCATTAAAGTAATGATCATTAAGTATAGCCTTAAATGCATTTGTTTTACAGTATATCTGAGGCTCAGATTCTGAGCACAGAATTCCAAAATGTTTTAAAAATAGCTTTCATTAAATATTAATGTTTTGGAGTTTGAAAACAAGAGATTGACTCCAATCGAAGATTGTTCTCAAATATGTTTATTTGGATAAGAATTTGAAAAATATGAAATTCAATGAATAACACAAATATTTGCTCTTTTAATAAAACATCAAAATAAGGAATGCGCAAGGCACTATTGTGCCACTATTGCCACTACCAATCTATTATAAGAGCGACAAATAATTTACATTTTCTCAATTAACCATGTTACACTTCCTATGAAATTATCAAAATTGCTAGAATCTAAAAAAGCTAAAAGAGTTGCCATTAGAATACTTCATATCAAATGAGTGCTCTTTTTAACATTAAAGATATTTGACAGAGAAAATGATGATAAGACTGATATGGTATGGTTCCTAGATCATTTTAGAATTCAAAATTCGAATGTGTTGATTAACTATTAACTAGGTATTTCATTAATGAAAAGTTTATAAAAGTTTACTTTCAATACATATCAAGTGATTAAAAGTATGAATGAGTAGTGAAGACATACTTTGATAATACGATCACAAACAGGACATCCCCTGTAAATGGTTTTGTTTCTGTCGGGAACTGTTTTGATAGTTTGTGACATCGATTTGTTGAGTGATTCCTGATATTTGATATGTCTTTCTATCCATAAGTCGATTGCATGGCTTTCTTCTGAAGAGCACTCCTTTAGATGTCTGTCCCGTAAATGAGTTTCTAATTCTGTTTTGTTATTATAACACAAAACTTCAGAGACTTCCGGACATAAAACACAAAAATATATCTCAACTTCTGGTCTGTCCATCGATTGGGAGGACTGTCCACTCATTTTTACAATGATTTTAAATTCATTTAAAATTTAAATAAAATTTATTAAAATCTTATTGAAAAATAAACTACAAATATTATAATTTGATGATAAATATTACAAATTTTAATTCACTCATTATTTAAATTAAAAACTTATTAAATATAAACTCTTTAATTAATTTAATATTACTTTTCATTTAATAATATTTAATGATTCAATGTTTTCATCTTATTTTGAATGACGTAAGTATACACTCATTCAAAATATTGTGAAAATTTTAGTGAAAATTATATGAAAAACGACTACAAAATATTTTAGAAAATAGTTAACACAAACAACGCTATTATCATTTATTTGATCATGTTTAATTTGGTTAGATAATCTAACTTAGATTACAAGTTTTGAGCTCCAATAAATTAACAAGTTAGATTTATTATTGACAAATTTTAACGTATTCATACGAAAGATTTAAGATGTTATCATTTGAATTTATCTGTATCATGGTTATCTAAGTTTGAGCAATATTTAGTTCATTACATTGTATAAGCCTAATATCACGTTTTATTAACATGGTCTCTTTGATTACCTTGAAGTTATACTTGTACATATTTTAAGTTAGATAAGCCTGGATTAAACAATGGTTACACAATAGATAATAAAATATAGAGTTGAGACCGGAATAAAAAGATGTTTTTTACGAATAATTAATAAATACCGTTAGAAACGAGGTTTGTGTGGGGTTTGTGTTGTTTGACATCCAATGGGAGGCGAGAACTCATTCGTTTGAATAATAGATACCAAATCACAGATGTGTTGAGCGCTCAGTCTTTGAGGCAAATGTTTTGTCTGTTTTGCGCGCATTTCATATATTTTTACTTATTTTTGTGCAAATTATGTAATAAATTGTGTAATTAATCGATAATTTATTAAATTTTGTTAACTTTTAATCATTTATTTGAATAATTATTAATCAAAAGATCATTAATTAGTAATCATTTGACGATAACTCAAATCAACAAAATCTATGTTTTTATGTGTTTTTGTTTTGCACTGAATTTCAAACAAAAGGTTTGTCTGAAACGCGAGACAAACAAAGATTTATTAATTGTTTGATTGATTTTTTAGTTTATTCTTCGAATTGAGTTTTGAATAAAAAGTTTTTATCGAATTTTTGTTTGTTTTAGTTCTGAAAGTGATGTTAGAAAGCGGTGACGAATCCAGTGTTTCGTCCACCGAAGCGTTGGTCACTTCGACCTCCAGTTTGGGCTCTTTGGTGTCCAATACTCCAAACTTGAATAAAAAGTTCATAAATAGAGGCAAATGGACTAAAGATGAAGATAATAAGTTGAAGTCTTTAGTCGACGGCTATGGAGAGCACGAATGGCCGACAATCGCTCAGCACTTCTTTGACAGGTCTGATATTCAATGCCAGCAGAGGTGGGACAAAGTGGTGAACCCCCGTCTGGTAAAGGGTCCTTGGACCAAACAGGTCAGTCTTTTTATTCAATGATTTCATTGTTTTGTCTCTTCTTAAGAACAAATCACTATTTGTCGAACAGGAAGACGAAAAAGTGGTGGAATTGGTTGATAAATATGGACCAAAGAAGTGGACACTTATCGCTAAACATTTAGACGGTCGTATCGGTAAGCAGTGTCGGGAGCGGTGGCACAACCACTTGAATCCACACATTATAAAGACTGCGTGGACTGACGAGGAAGAAATGTCTATAATTGAAGCGCACCGACAGTGGGGTAATCAGTGGGCAAAGATCGCCAAACTATTGCCCGGACGGACCGATAACGCCATCAAAAATCATTGGAATTCTACTCTTAAGCGAAAGGCCGAGGCTTTGCTCAGAGGTTCGCCTAATGTTCCACAAAAACGAAGGAATAGTAAAAAGAGTCGATCTATGAATAAGTTGTCTGAAAACGCAATTCAGGTATTTCTTAAAGTCTGTCATTTCAAACAATTTCTTAAAAAACAATTTTTTAGATTTTCTCGAATACTTCGTTTACAAAACAATTTGAAAGTTTTTGTGAAACCCTTTCCTCTGCAAACCGATCGCTTATCAGTGATGGTCAGTACACCACCTCTTCTCAAGAGACTAATGAATGTGAAGAGAGTGACGATGGACTCAACGACTTGAGTGATCTGTTGTCTCCCCTCAACGCAGATGTTATTGAAAGGGAGTTAACAGAGTTAGCATGCTCAACTAATGGAGCCTTCAATGACTTCACTGTTTCCGAATTGGTTTCAGCCATCGACGGACCACTACTTAACTCTTCGCCACTTAAATTTTCGCCATCGAAGAACTCTTCACTTCGAAATGTTTCAGCTGAGGGTTCGCCCATTTCTTCCATTTTTTATCCTTCAATTTTGAAGAGAAAGCAAACGATTGTCAATTACACGACTCCGCCTTCAATGAAGAAGAATAGACATCCGTTGAATGATAACCAAATGTTTTCTAATACGACTTCCACACCATTTTATCCGCAGACATCGGCACCGGATTATAGGGATCTTCCTTTCAGTCCAACTCAAGTAATTTTGTACTTTTTTCAGTTGAAAATATTTTTATGCCTTTATTTGTTGTTAAGTTTCTTAACGGACCGATCCGTTCATTGACTTCTACGCCGACAAACATTAGTCCACTTAAAGTGAGATTCGCGCAAAAGGCTAGTCAGTGGTTAACCCCTTTTGAAACACCGCCCACTTCTGATGTGAGCGGAATCAAGTCTACTGACAAAGAGGTACTTCACTTGAGATTATGTTTGATGTGTTTTAACTGTAATTGTTATCTCAGAACGTCTCTCCTTATCGTAAATCACGTAAATGTCTTTCCTCTACTTGGAGTATCGGCGGTGAAATCAGTGTTCCCGGATTGACGACACCTAACAGTCCTGTGCGACCGACTCAGGACATCAATAGCTTTAATTTACTCGAAACTCCGGTATTTATCTGTGTTTTTATAATAAATTCAGTGTTGAATTGATTGTAATAATTGAAAAACAGAGTAAATCTCTGGTCGAGGAGTCGTCGTCTTTGCTGTTATTCAGTCCTCCAATGCATCCGTCAATACTTCGCGACTCAATTAATGATTCGTTGAGTTATAACTCAATCCAAACCAGTTGTGATCCAAACACTACTTTCGATACCACTAATGATAGTCACGAGAGAAACGATTCAGCACTTGGTGTTCATCCGCTCTCATCGACAACACCAGCCAGACCTCAGAGAAGGGTTGGTATTTTTATCATATTATTAGAAGTTTCCCTCTGAAAGGCTGAGCGTTTAATCTATAATTTGATTAATTTTTGATTTATTTGATTAATTACCGCAATTGACGAACCATTTAATCGTTTAGTGCTCTAATTGTGCCGCCAATAGTGTTGGGGATGAGTTTGACTCAAAACAACCCAATTATCACTTAAATGCCCGTAAGTTTTGTTTAATTGCAGGACATTCGCATCACGTGTTTGTTTATCACCGCTTTTGCACACAATTTGTTTGATTTTTGTTTTGGTTTTCGGTTTTTGTTTTGCATTAGTTTTTGGCACAAATGAGAGCACAGTTCAGTCATTCGCTTCACTTTTATTAAAAGCCTTTTAATTATGTTTTCGGCACTCATTTCAAGTGTTTTCTAATCAACTAATGTTTTAATTTATTTTAGTTGAAAATGAAAGGAATGGGAGTAATGGTATCGCGAGGAACGTCACAAACATATCATTCATGCCATTCGACACCTGTTGTCAGCAAAGCGGTGTCACTGCAACGGCACTGGCATTCGGTTGCGTGCGGCCGAACGCAGAACCAGATAGAGTTAACGGAACAAGCTCGTATTTGGGTGGAGGCCAACAACAAAGACAACCAGTCATCCATTACTTGCAGCCGCAGAACACCCAACAAACCACTGGCGCTCACGTATTCCGTCCACCACCACAGCCACAGTTTTTTATTCCCGTCCATTACAAGCCCATAGAAGGCATAACATATCAATACTGGCAGTGATTCCCTTCCCTTTCTGACAGTCAATAGTTTTGATGGAATTTTTTTTCTTCAAAAGTTTTGTCTTATATTTAATCCAATATTCAATTGGTTCCCAAAACGGTATTTCTGTGTTTATATTGTTTTTAAAATCGAATTTATTTTTAAATTATTTTTTGTTTTATATTTTTTTGTCTAATATTTGACTCAAAAAAGTTCTTCACATAAATACTAATAATATATATATTTTAATAAAACCTTTGATTGCATTTAAGTTGCATTTAGTTTAGTCTCACGTTTTGTCTCAAATTTTATGAGAAATTCCCGGTTTTTAACGAATTGTAAATTTTGAACAAATATTTAAATGCACAACAATTTTAACTTATATTTGATTTGATATTTCCATAAAAATCTATATAAAGACAGTATTTTAAGATTTTTGGCGATTTTTACTTAATTTTTAAATATTTTGAACAAATTTTTTATTCAAACATTAATTTATTTGTAAAATCACTTAAAATAATGTTTAATTCAATGACTCGTTTAGTTTGAGTCGATTTTCACAAAATAATTGACTTTTAATTCTATTAACAAATCATTAAATATGTTCTAAATTGTGGGCACTTTTCAAACGATTTTAGTTTTTTGACTAAAACTTCGGTTTTCACCGAAAAATATTGTTTAACCGATTATTCAATTATTTTTATTGGAATTAAAGTCATTTTAAACAAAATCTACTTTTTATTCAATTTACTCGATACTAATT
>JAQGCQ010000902.1:0-11261 GCA_034699945.1 Chamobates pusillus
TTGAAAGTAACACATAATTGGTGTCGGCATTGGTGAGATCGTTCTCATCAGTGTCGACACCTATTATTTGTGTTTCAAATCCCCACCTCAGGGCCTGATATTAAGAATAGAAGGGCCGAAAAATATAGTGAAATCATATAATTTTATAATAACTGAAATAAGGGTTCGTGAGGAACCAAAACTGAATGTGAGATCCTGAGGAAAGTTTAGTGAGGATATGAGGATCTATAATATTTGAATACTAAAATGTATCGGAAGAGGGGAGTTTTGTGAGGAATTAATTTTGATAAGTTAATAACTGATTGTTATGGAGGAGGAGGCTAACAAAAATTGGTTTGTTTGACTGAGGGATACTAAAAGGTTGAACGGAGGACTCTGAGGAATAACGTGTACAGAGGAATAATTATAATAAATGAATTAAACAAAAATAAAACAGAAAAAATATTAGAAAAACAAAATGTTTTTAAAGAAATTATTGATGAATGTCGTCGAGGATTAGTTGGTCTTTTTTGCGGTTGAGCTCGAAGAGGACGACTTCTTCTTCTTCGGTTTTTCCTCCTCATCGGACGAATCTTTTGGTTTTTTCTTTTTCGAGGATTTGTCGGATGACTTTGACTTCAGTTTCTTAGACGATTTTTTCTTTCTTCCTTTTGTTTTTGCATCGGAGTCCTCTGAGGAGTTCTCGTCTTTGTTTCTCTTCATTTGTGTGGAGGAACTCGACGATCGATTAGTTGCGCCCTTTTGTTGAGATTCTGAAGTTTGTTGAGGAGGAGCTTCATTACGTTTCGATCTCCTCGGAGTTTCGCATTGAGTTGGGGCGACTGATGGAGCCTTTTTAGGGGACGCTTGAGTGACATATCTCGGCAATGGAGGGGCAGCTGCTATGAGTGCCAAAGTGCGACTCATGAGTGCCGAGCACGAGGTTTCGTCCTGAGGTTGGCTTTGTTCTTGGCTTTGTTCTTGGCTTAGATTAACGTGTTCCAGAGGAATTTGACATATAAGAGGATCCGGAACCGGTTCGACCATGAGGTTCGGGTTGTTCAGTTGAGAGGAACCTTGGTTTGTGGGGACGACTTCGTTACTGTCGGACATTTCGATTGTGTCCTCTGAGGGTTCTTTTGGGTTCGGATCTGTTGGCGTTACGTTTGTATCGGTTACTGATTGTTGAGGAGTGTTCAGAGCGTATGTCGGTGATGGAGGAGAAGTTAATGGAGCTGGGTGAGGAGAGGTGTTAGTATTAACCGGAGTTGAGGTGTTGTTGCGGATGTGGAATCCGTTGATGAGTTCTTCGATTTTTTTCTCCTGTAATGCGATTTTCCTCTCCTGCTCTTCGATTCTTAACTTCGCTTCAGCTAATTCATTGTCTTTTTCCTCGACATCTTTCTTGTGGTCTCCATAGACTTTGTTGAGGAGGATGTCTTTTTGAGCGATTGTCATATCTCTGATTTCGATAGTCCCTTTGTACTGTCCGATCATCGTTTCTTTTCTTCCAATGGCTTCGTCTTTTTCTCGAATTAAGCGGTCTTTTTCTTTAATGATGTCCTGTGAGGCGGACATACTGGCGATGACGGCGTCTTTGGTTTCGATGGCTGTTTCCAAATCGATAATGTTGGCCTCTGAGGATTTTTTGTGGTCTTCAAGAGCAAATTTAAAGCGTTCGACGCTATCGAGGAGTTCGATATATTTCCCTTTAGGGGACACGAAGTATCCCTTCTTTTCGAGTGTTTGAAGGTCGATGTTTTGAAGAGGAAAAGTGAATGTTATTTTTTCGATGACTTTTTTCGGTGGGATCGGATTTCCTCTTTTCGAAGTCTTCTGATGAGTATTTGAAGGTTCAGAGCTTAGCTCCTCATCACTGTCCATAATGAAGACTGAGTTTTCATCCGTGGTGTGTTGAACGGGAGCTTTTGAGGACGAGGGTTTAGAGGCTTTTGAGGATGAGGGTTGAGAGGCTTTTGGACGTCTCTTGTTTGACGGACGACTCTGAGGAACATTTGATTTAGAACCTGAAGCTATAGGTTCTTGATTTTGAGGAGGATTTTCGTCTGAGTCCCATCCGGATGATTCTTCGGTCTTTTTTGTGGATTCCTCTTCCTCTGATTCTTCGTCTTCGGATTCTTCTTCGTCCTCTGAGGATTCGCTTTCTGACTCTGATTGTTCTGTCGCTTCGTCTGCTGAGGAAACGACTTCTTCTCCGAGGAATCTTGTGTTTTCGATGCGTTCGACGTCTGCTTTGGCTTGTTTGGCAGAGGGGGCATATTTAGCCTCCACGCTAGTGAGGTCGAGGTTGTCGAAAATGTCTTTGAATTTGATTGCCGTTAGTCCTCTCGCGTCTGTGTCCGGATCGTATAGGCAGTCGTTGTCGAGGTGACACTGTTCCTCGTCTCTCCAAATGACGTTCTTACATTTGCATTTCTTTACCCTTCGCATCATCGTTCTCCATTGATCGATTGTGAGGATTGATGGGTGTCCTTCATGGAGTTCGAAGTGGAGGACGCCTGTGTTTTTGCACGCATTAGCAATGCATGGATATGAACGGACAGTCATGAGGAGTTGACTTTCGACAAATTTGTTGTATTTAATAGTGCACGAAAAGTGTGCCATTCTATTCGTGTCTTTTTTCTTAGTGTTGACACATTTAACGGGATCGGGCAGTGCGATGAGACCACAGAACATACAGGAATAAAAAGATCTGTATGCGATGCCGGTCTCCCTCGTCGCGTTGTGTGTATAGCCTTTAATCACTACTTTAGTTTGTTTGTCGTTTCTCTTGTATTCGTTGAGGGCTCTCTTCATTAGGCGTTGGCCGTGACGGAGGTTGTGATCTATTATTTCCTCACGGTTGTCCGGTATCGATACCTTGAAGTCCGGGTCTTTCAGGATCTCCTGCCATTCTTTGAGGAAGAGGTGTTGGTATTTACCTTTCGACCTCAGAGAGAATATATTAAGTGTGAGCCATGGGTGGGCTGAACGAAAGTCCCACTGGTAATAAATAATGAGTTTGGCCCATGAGGACGGGTCGTTTTTGTCGAAGTTTTGTTTGGCTTCCTCTTTGATGCAGTTTTCTGCGATTCCATCCTCACCCCAAAAAATCATTGGTTCTACCTTTGTGTTTGAGAACTCATCGATTCCTGTTATTCCCAGCATTGGAAACAAATGTGACATATTTGGGATGACTTTCTCGAGGGAGGACATCATTTTTAGCCAAAGTTTTGAGTGGGTTCTCAATGCGTTGAGTTTGTTTCGTTTATCTCCTTCCCATCTCACGTAAAAGGTTTCCGTCATTATGTGTGAGGAGGTGTCGACACTTAAGTTTTGTGAGGAAAGGTTAGAATATGGAACATATAACTGTTTAGGTGAGGATGAGGAGAATATAGGGTTCCTCATGGATGTTCATGTATAATATGTGTTAACAATATTTAGCATACAAATATATGAGGTGTCGGGAGGACAACATGAAAAAAATTTACGGAGAAAACTTTAACATACAAGTGTATGTGGTGTCGTGAGGAAAGAATAAAAGATGATGTAATACTAACGGAAAATTACCGAAAATTCTAATTTAGCCGAAAAGTGGACAAATTAAGAGGTCAGACAATGATATAAAGTAAAATAAATGAAAATAAAATCAAAATTGTGTGTAATTTAAGTTAAATTAAACATAAAATAGCAAATATAGGAGAAAATTTTTAAGTTTATTATTGAACACAAAAGCAATTATGAAAAAGATAATTAAAAACATAAATAATTCTATGAATTCTTACCCAGTCTGTTGTAATGGTATTTAATGAGTGAATTATAACAAAATTTATAACTAATTATAATTAAAAATAATTAAAATAAAGAAACAAATAATTAGTTAATTCACTCAACGACTGGTCGAACGCATGGAATGGATTCGAATGAAAGGGAAATAACAAAAATGGCTGACGTTTTGGCGGAAAAAGTGGGCCGTACAAAAATTACGTCAATCCATTTTTTCTTTACGTATAATGACATTAGGTATAGGATTCCTCTGAGGAACTGGTCTCTCGATTTTTATAGAGGTTTTAATAGAAACCTTAAGTCCAGTTTCAGTAATGAAAGAGACTTTCCTTTTATGGGTTTCCAATAGGGGTCTCTGAGGATTTTCCATATTTAGTTAAAATGTCATTAAGCGTCTTATAAATGATGAGGAAAAGTATAAATATAGTTAATAAACTCAGAAATTAGTGTAAATATACTAAAGATATAGAGGAAAATAGATAGAATTATATTTCAATAAAAATTTGCTATAAGTTTTATAAAATAAACTTTCCAATTACAAAAACACAAATTGTATTGAGTTTGATGAGGATGAGGAAAATACTTAACACAAGTATTTTCATTGAGTGACTGAACAAGAATGAGATGAAAAATGAAGTTTGTTTGATTAAATTGATGATAAGGACCTCAATTAGCATGCGCCTCCTGTGTTCCAAGAGCACAGGGACCATGTCTAGACTTTTCGAGGTCAAATAAAATTTTTGTGTCTGACACATGTCCAAATTTGGAAACAGAATTTATTAGTCTATTGTTCGATAAGCAATTAATAACGAAAGAGGTTCTTGGAAAAAAGAGTTTTAGTTGCGTTGCGTTTGCAGTGATATCTCTGAAGGTTCCTGCAATTGAGTGGATGACGAAATTGTTGTCACTCGACTTATCAATAATTTTGAATGGACCGAGGAACCGGTTATTGAGTTTGGCTCCTGCAGCAGTGGCAAGAGGTGGGTATTCGTAGAGGACGAGGTCTCCTACCTCTAAATCGCATTCGACTCTATGTGTGTCGGTGAGGATTCGATTTCTCCTCTGAGACCCTTTGATGTTTCTTCGGGCAATCTTTAGTTTTTCCTCAAGAGGAATAAGAGTCTCTGAGGAGTTTTGTTTGTAGCCTAAAGTGCTTGCTAGGAGAGGAGTTGGTGTTCTGTGGAGTGCCAATTCCATTGGAGTGAAGCCGGTTGACTCGTTAACTGCTGTATTATATGCATATACTGTCGGTGCTATGAGATCACTCCACGACTCTATGTCCTCTTGACACTGGATTGCGAGTTGTACTGCGAGGGAATGATTGAATTTTTCTGTCTGTCCATTACATTGAGGATGGTATGAAGTCGTTACGAGGTGTTTGATGTTCCACGAGTTATAGACTTTATCGCTTTTATTTCCACATAACTTTCTTCCTTGATCGGATAGGAGCCTCTGAGGAGGTCCATATTTATAGAAGACTTCGTTTTCGAGAGCGTGCATTATCACGTCTTCGGACTTGTTTTCGAGAGGACAGGCGATTGCAAATTTAGTCAATTGATCGGTGACTGTCATAATATATCTGTCCTCTGAGGATGACGATGGAAGTCGACCCACGAGATCAAAACTAAGGTTTTGGAATGGTTTATGAGGAAGAGGAATAGGCGTTTGAAAAGAGTGATTCTTTTTGTTTCTCGGTTTCCTCAGTTGACATTCGGGACATGTTTTGAGATAATTGATCACATCTTGAGCCATTCCTTTCCAGTAGAAGTGGGTGAGGATACGCCATAAAGTCTTTCGTTGACCAAAGTGTCCGGTATGAGGAAGACCATGATTTTCCTCAAGGACTGCCATTATAAGAGATATAGGGACGCATATGGAGCCGGTAGGGGTTGTCGAGGATTTTCGGTATAAAATATTGTTTGACAACTCATAGAATTTTGATATTCTTCTCCGTTCTGATGAGGAGATGTTGGAATTGAGTTCAAGTTTTTGATAAATGTTGCCAAAGATTGGATCTAGGTTTTGTTGTTCAGCCATATTAGTGTTTTTCCAATCGATGTTATGAGTAGTTTCTGCGTCTAATTCGAAACGAAGAGTACAACATTTGATTATAGAAGAGTTGTCATGAGTATCCTCTGAGGTTTGTGTGGTCGACTCGATTGAAGGTAAGACATCCTCTGAGGTGTATCGTGACAAATAGTCTGCGTCTGAGTGATTCTTGCCTTTATTATATTTAATATCGAAGTCGTACTCCATAAGCTTCAACGCCCAGCGAGATAGGCGTCCGTTGAGGTCTTTGGCTTTCATGAGGTAACACAGTCCACAATGATCTGTTATGACTGAAAATTTGCGTCCGTATAAGAATGGTCTGAATTTTTGAATTGTGTGGAGGATAGCGAGGCATTCCTTCTCAGTTGTAGAATAATTTAACTCATGTTTATTCATCATTCGAGATGTTGTTCCAATTAGTTGAGGAATGTCCTCAGAGAGTTGATATATGTGGCCGCCAATGGCATATCCACTTGCATCGACTCTTATGAATGTATTCCTCTGAGGATCGAAATGAGTGAGGAGTGAGCAGTTTTTTAGTCTGTCTCTTATGAGTTCGAAACTCTTTTGTTGTTCTGAGTTCCACACAAATTTGATGTTTTTGGAGAGGAGTCTAACTAAAGGTTCTGAAATGTTCGAGAAATCATCAATAAATTGACGATAAAAGCTGCAGAATCCGAGGAAAGATTGAACATCTTTCGTGTTCCTCGGAGGAACGCACTTTAAGAATCCTTCGACTCTCTCGGGGTCTGGATAATATCCTTTTTCGTCGATTACATGACCTAAGTATTTGACATTCCTCTGAGCGAATGTACACTTTTTCTGTTTTAATTTAAGGCCGTGTTTCTCCATTGATTTGAGGAGGATTGTTAAGCGGCGAATGTGTTCCTCGATTCCAGAGGAGAAGCATATAATGTCGTCCATATAAATAAAAGAAATGCGACGGTTTTCTTGACTAAAAATTTTGTCCATCGCTCGGACGCATGATTGAGGAGCTGTCTTTAGACCGAAAGGCATCACTTTAAACATAAAGGTGCCGAGGTGGCATATGAATGTGGTCTTTTCTTGGCTGCTTCTTTCCAGAGGAATTTGCCAATAACAAGAGTCGCAGTCCATAACAGAGAATGTATCGTTTCCTCTGAGGAGAGCGAGTGGTTCGTCCAGACGAGGAATGGGGTAAACATCGTCTTTAGTACAACTGTTGAGGCGGCGATAGTCGATACAAAATCTGATAGAGCCGTCTCTTTTTGGGACGAGTGTGACCGGTGAGGCCCATTGAGAAACACAGGGGACTATAACCCCTTTGGCCATCATATCATTTATACAGTCTTCGATCTGTTGTTTTTGACTCTGAGACTCTGTATGGTACACATTTGAATGGAGGAGTCTCTCCAGTTTCGACACGATGTGTCCATACATTGACTTTACCCAGAGTGTCTTGAGGAAAGGCAAATGTCGTTCGGAATCGTTTGAAGAGGTTTTGAAAAATATATTTATATTTAGGAGGAACTGATTTGTTGACATTCCAGAGTTTGAAGTCCTCATCGACGATCGCTTTAATGAAATAGTTGTCGTCGTCGTCTAATTTTCTTTCTTCTTCTGTGAGGAAGGTTATGAGAGGACTTTTTTCCTCATTGATTTTGTCCCATATTTTGGTGTTCATTGAGGAGTATGTGTTTGAGGCAGAAGTGAGGGGACGACTCTTTCGAGTTCGTTGAGGAAACGTTAGGTTTAGGTCTATGACTTCGTCCTCATGAAGATCCAGATTAAGGATAGCTGTGTCTTTGAGGATTGTGTTTCCGGAAATATTATGGTTTTTCACCCACACTTTCTGTCGTGAGGAGGAGGGGGATATCACTCCTTTTTCAATTACCAAATTATTAGTTTTTGAGAATTTGGAACGTTTTGTTATGAATTGTCGGTTGTCTTTGGTTTTGAACTCGATTTCGATGAGTTTTGCTTCATTTGGTTTGAAAATCTCCGTTTTTGTGGTGACAGCTGATATTAGTCTTTCCTTTGAGGACTCATATTCGAAGTCAGCTCCGATGATTTGAGCACTGCTGTTGAGTGGTGTCCTCTGAGGAAATTTAGTTTGGCCGTCTGTTGAGAGATGATTATCACCGGTTGATACGATGCGGTCTTTTATAATGAGGATTGCATCGATTTTTTCTAAAATGTCTAAACCGATGACCACTGGAAAACATAGATTTTCTTTGATGCCAAATTCGAAGTGATGAACACTATTTCCGATTTTGACTTTGAGAGGAAATGTTATTGCTTTGGGTGTTACTGAGGAA
The DNA here is from genome assembly GCA_034699945.1 of Chamobates pusillus. Taxonomy (NCBI): domain Eukaryota; kingdom Metazoa; phylum Arthropoda; class Arachnida; order Sarcoptiformes; family Chamobatidae; genus Chamobates; species Chamobates pusillus. The sequence continues at coordinate 8,112 of JAQGCQ010000902.1, forward strand.
TCATCGACTGATACTACAGTTTCATGAGGCCATCTTTTATAGAGTGGTTGAGGAGATAGAGTTTTGAATGCCTTATATGATATTAAGGAGATCTCTGATCCGGAGTCTAGCATTCCTAAGAAGTGTTTGTCGTTGATATAGATATCCCTTGTGATCACTTTGGGATGAGTTCGACTCTTTGAGTGTTTATTATTTATGGAGATCTCGGAGGAGGCGATGAGAGCGCCTGAACTGAGTGGTTCATCCTCAGAGGAAGATTGAGGTCTATATTCCTGATCTCGATCTTTTGCGTCAAGAATGTCTTCTGATGAGGAATCGATTGAGGGCTCATTGTTTTCGGTGAGGACATTACTGGCTGACGGTTTTTTGAGTGAAAGGTCGCCTTTCCTCACACCGGAGAAATATTTACGCCATTCCTCTTGGAGTTTGAGATTAACAGGTTCGAGGCATGTTCTCCTCGTATGGCCTTTTTTGCTGCAGTTAAAGCATCTCATGCTTTCAGGAGGAGTTATCGTTTGTCGTCTTCGATTCGACGAGTTCCTCTGAGGAGATGCTTTCGGAGATTTAGAATTCGGTGATTTATTGCGACTCTGAGGTCTGTTACGGTTTTTATTCCACGGCTTTTTGAATTTTGAATCATCGTTGGACTCAGGTGTTGGAGTTTTGAGGATACGATCACCGCTTTGTATATCATCAAAGCTTCTGAGGTTAGTCGTCATATTATTAATGTCGTTAATACTCGTTATTGAGGAGATGATTGTGTCTTTGGCGAGGGATTTTTTGAAGAGGTATATAATTTTTTCCTCAGCCATGTCGGCATTAGTTTGGCGTGCGAAGGTGAGGAAGCGCATGATGTACTCGATGTATGACTCTGAGGACTCTTTTCTTAATTGTTTTAATTGTTCCTCAAGAACATATTCAGAGCCTGTTGGGCGGAAATGGGCGAGGAATTTCTCGGTAAATTCGGCCCATGAGGGTTCTGCCTCTGAGGTATAGGCGGTGAATGTCGAGTCATTATGATTTTTAAAGGTGTTGAGGCACCAGTGCTTCGCCTTTTTGGTCATTTTGACCTTCGCTGTGCGGTAACGTTGCCGGTCATCCCAGTTGTTGTTTTCAGCGATCATATTAAAATCGCGAAGCCAGTCCTCGGCTTCCGCGATTGAACCATCAAATTCTTTTGGTTCTAGTTTGCAGATGACTGGACGACTTGATTGTTGAGGAGCTGTATTATTATTATTATTACTGTTTTGTTGAGGAATATATTCTAGAATTCTATTGAAAACAGTAAACAGCATTCCATGAGGTGTTGATGAGTCGGCGTCATTGTTGAGGATGCCGTTTGGAGAACCGTTATTATTGTTCTGTGGTTGTCCATGAGGAGGACCATTATTATGTGGTCGTCCATGAGGAGGACCATTGCCATTTGGAGAACCGTCGCCATTAGGTGGTGGTTGTCCGTGAGGAGTGGACGTTATAATGATGTCCTCTGAGTTCGGAATATGAGTGTTATTTTGAGTTGATTTTGGTGTCGTTTTTCTATAGTTTTTATTCGAGACGGAACCTCTGTGTGACGATTCATCATCGCCGTCCTCTGAGTCAGCTGTATTGGTTCCAGAGGCGTTTGAGGCTTTTGAGTTGTGGACAGAATATGAGGGACTTTTACGTCCTTTGAGATTGAGTTGTATATTCAACTCTTTGTTTGAGTCTTTGAGGTGTCCATATTCTAATTTCAGAACTCTTAATTCCTCTGAGGTTGCCTCTAGTAATTGTTTGAATTCAAGCGTATTATGTTGAGGAGAGGATTGAAAAGATTGTCTGAGGTCGGAGAGCTCTTTCCTCAGAGTTTCGATTTCGGTTTTTAACTCATTATTTCGATTTGACACACTTTTTCGAATTTCCTCTGAGGTTTTAGTTGCTAACTTTTGGGTTTCTAAAGCATTTGTGAGGATCTCGATCTCTTTTTGTTGTTTACGATTGGTGTTGTTGAGGGATTCGAATTTGCGTTGAAGCTCTTCAAAGGTTTTTAAGTGTTGTTGAGCTTGAGGAGCCAAAACTTTGAAGTTGTCCTCATAGTTGCTTATAATTGTTTTTAACTCTGAGTTTTCGTTTTCGAGTGAGGAAATTATTTCCGCGCGTTTAGTAAGTTCTTCCATAAGAAGTGTATTTTGTTCGAAGAGGGTGTCATTCCTAGCTCTGATTTTATCGTCAGAGTTCTCTTTTAGATAAGTATTTCTTTTTAATAGCTCTGTATTAATACTCTTTACGTCGGTCACTGCCTTTTTTAATAATTCGATTTGTTCCTCGAGGTCTTTTATTTTATCGCTATATTGTGGGTTATCTTTGAGGGATTTATTTTCTTTTGACAGATCGCTATTAATCTTCTTGAGGTTTGATGAAGATTTTTTGAAACATTCTATTTGTTCCTCGAGTTGTTTGACTTTATCGTTACGATAGTATTGTGAGTAATCGATGTCTGTTTGTGAGGACTTATGTCTATCTCTGAGGTTGACCTTGTCTTTGCTGTTATGGGTTATCAGATCAATGGTTTGAGTGGCGACCTCATAGTTTAAGACTTTGGTGGTGTTATTAAGAGGAACTTTGATGTTTTTATAGGCGATATTACGGATGGCTGTCGCCTCTGAGGACATCAGTTGTTTAAGTGGTGTCTGTGGAGGTGTTTGAGAGACAATTTCGATAATTTTGATAGTGTCCTCGGAGGACTTTTTTGGGCTTCCAGCGTTTATGGGACTAGTAGATCTCCTTTTATTTGTCACTTTCTCTGGTGAGGGATGTCGAGGAGGAGTCGTTTGTGTGGAAGTCTCTGTGATGATTGGTATTGGTGGTGAGGAATGTTGAGGAGGAGTCGTTGGTAAGGAAGTCTCAGTAATAATTGGTGTCGACTCTACTATACGTTTATGAGCGTCTTCGAGGAATTCATAGAGTGCTTTCCTCCATGAGTTTACTTGACGTCTACGTTTTCGTAATTCTTTGGTTACGTCGATTGTTGAGTCTGGTTCTGTTGATTCGATGGTTATTCTTAAAACTTCGTTTCTAAACCAATTACTCAAATCATTGAGAGATTCATTGATTGCATTTATGTCGTTTGACTCCACATGAGGTACGATATACATATTGAATACATCGAGTTGT
>JAQGCQ010000903.1:0-11245 GCA_034699945.1 Chamobates pusillus
TTACTGCACTAGTAATACCTGTGCCCGAGATAAGTTTTATTACGATTTTTATATCATGTTTATTATAATTCTTAAGATAGGAGTCATCTGATAAAGCATTTGATATTTGGCTGAAAAAAAATCTTTATATTTATTTGTGTGAAATAAAAACTATTCCCGAAATCGAAGCATAAAATTCTTTCCTCATTAATGACTGCAAACATATATTGAGTTAATATTGAGTTTATGTGTGTTTTTAAAATTCAAACCAAAAATATATTTCTTCCAAAAGTTGTTTCGTGGAAATTGTGTTTCAACAGAAACCACAACTATTTGAAACTTTGAAACTTTTTCTGCTTATCTTTTTTGGATATCAATTTTATTCGACAAAAAATTGATTACAAAATCATTTGAGAATCAGAGGACAGAACTGTAAGAACGGAAGCATTTGCTGTATATTTGCAGTGATTTTTTCAAAACCCAATTCAAAACCAAATGATTAGTGAATTAAACTCTAGATTTGATATCAGGAGTAACTCCTTTACGACACCAACGGATAGCCACTGAACTGACGTTTTTATCGCAATTCAATGACATTTTTCTTGATTTTCAGGAAAACAAAATCACTATTTATTGAAAAATTCAATGATTTATTATTTTTTATAATATGTCGAAACAGACGTTTCACGAAAAAAAATAGCACAAATTTTTGACAAATTATTCGCAGTAAAAAAAATTATATTTTTTATGTAATTGAATAAATGTTCGGTGAGTTTAAGGAAGAGGTTCATGAAAAACCAGGTATAAATATATCCTTTGCTCAATTGAAAAATAGGGCAACGAATATGTACTCAAATTTATGTATATTTCTCTTATTTTTCTCAAATTATTAATTTCCAAATATTTTTTTAAAAGTCAAATAACCTTCAATTTAATCGTTTGCTAACATTTGAGTAATACTAACATCTAATCGACTAAATACTAATTTAGAAGTTGAGGAGAGAGAGAGAGAGAGAGAGAGAGAGAGAGAGAGAGAGAGAGAGAGAGAGAGAGAGAGATGTCATAAAAGATTTAAAAATTTACTTCAAAACCTCATCTGTAGTGAACACACATACAATTCGAGTCCCTTTCCTAACAGAGTGTCTCTTCTAATGCAGTGCACTGTAAGGAACTCTCTGTTGGTTTGAGTTTAACAGTTTGATGGCTCCCTCTTTACAGCGATTCATAAATTTTTACAAATTTTAAAGTAAAACAAAACAACAAAATAAATCTCTGCGGAGAGTAATGAATGAATGAATTGCTCTTTTTATTCGTTGCGATAATTTTTATTTGACTCTTATCTATGATTTTTTTGTTTTATGTTTCTTTGCGTTCACTTTTTCTCCAAGACTTAGACTTTGCTAACACTTCTCAGGAATGAAAATAAATAAAAACTATTCTGATAACAATTTTTGAAGTCATTGTATTTATGCCTTGTTCAATTATTATTATATTGAGAGATAAATATAGAATTAATTACATTTGTTTCGCAGAGAGAATACTCTTTCCTCTAAATTTGATTAATTGCTGTTTTAAAATGTTTTATGATTTTTAAAGTGGAGTTCATTTCAATAATTTTCAATTTATTCTGAGCTCCCAATCATATCGTTGGACAGTTTTCTGGTAATATTCAACACTCGTATGAGTCATATATAGTGAGAATTGAGAGCCATATGTGAGATACAAAACACAAATCTTTCAGTTAAGGAATATCTGAATATATTTGTGATAATATAAAAAATCTAATGTTATTAATAAACTTATAATTTGGCCATAAATGGCTCAAATGTTGCTCGGGTATAGTATTTGTTACTTGATATGATAGTCGCGTGTCTGTACCTCATTATCAGATCATTTTTTTCTTCCGAACCTTTTTTTGTTATTATTTTTTTTATTCTCGTATTCGATAAATAAATATCTAGACTCGGCATATGCAAGGTCTTTCTGCTAGATCAATCATTATGGAACAACACTGACCCTATTGAGTGCCACCCCTTTCGTGATAGACTATCTGTCTGGTGTGATCTACCCAGGTGACTGATAAGATACTTGGTTAGGCCAACCCAATTAATTACAATGAAAAGCCAAGGTAAAATTTGCACAATGGTTTATTTTTAGCAATTAATCGAATGGTGTGCCCATTGCACAGCACACACACCACACGTGCTATTGAATGCCATCAGATATGGAATGAAAATTTTATCGCAAAAATTTGAGTTTTATTTTTTGGTCTTCCGTTTAGTTTCCAATTTATTATCATTTTCTGAATGTTTTTATTCCCAAAATTTTGTTTTCTTTTTTATCTGTGGTTTGGATTACATTTTGGTTAACAAAGAAAAAAGTGATCCGTTTTTGTGATGAATGAGGAATCAATTTTTACACTAATATTACCGCTAAATATTAATAGTAATACTACCGAAACACACATTTTTTCACTCACTCTCTGGATATTAGTCTTTCTTTTTTAATCAATAATTTATTTTATTTATTCCTATGGTCTCTCTCTCTCTATCTCTCTCTATCTCTCTCTCTCTCTCTCTCTCTCTCTCTCTCTCTCCGGCTCTCACTTCAAACTATCATTTATTATAAATAACTTTATGTTTAATAAATGTTTTTCTCATAAGTTATTAAATGAAAATTGTTTTATTCGTTTAGTGTTTAAGATTTTTGTTCAAATGATTAATAAATAGTTTGAAGTGAATGACAGTTGAAATCAATTTTTAGTGGAAATGCAGTCAAAAAATCTAATGGAAATTCTGTTAACAATTCATTAATATTTTTTCACTTCAAAACAATCAATGATTAGTTTGTTTTCAAAGAAAACATTTGATGAATGAATGGATGAATTGAATGTTTACTGTTTGAGGAATAGATTAGTATCAAACAGAGAGAGGGTATACCTAAGGGGAACACCATTCGGATAATTATTTACGAGAATAGAGCTGAAGATTTTTTTATTTCGTTTTGTTTTGATTGACACAAATCCAGGTTTCGATTTAAATGTTGAGCCCAGACCTCAGCCCAAACCGATCAGAATTCAAGTGCAATGGAATTAAAATTATTGTTTATACAAATCAAATTTAAATTGATCAAGGCAAATTCTGAAGGCCGCGCACCATAAAGTGAAATATTATTAAGTCTTTTAGTGAGCACTGCATTTGCGTAACACCATTCCTAAGGCCTAGCATTCAGTGTTGATTGTAATCGAGAGCCAACTCTTATGCCATCAGTTATTGATTGGTAGAGAAAAATCTCATCTCTTATATAACATTAGACCTAATTTGCATAACTCTGTCAGCCCTAACCATAGCTGTGTGTGTGTTTGAGTTCGGGGATGTGCTGTGCGCGCGGGCAGGCATTCCATCGTCAGAGCAAAAATCACTCGCACTTCACTCTACGCTCTATTTATTCTCCGAGTCTTTCCTGTACTCAACAGAAATCATAAGTAAATTTCATGAATGATATTATAATTTTAAGTATCATTTCTTTCATTCAAAACACTGAACTCAGACTTATATTTCAGTTTCAGATATTATTTGTTTGTTTTTATAATTAAACTAATATTTTATTCATTATTTTTCGGGTTTTTTTTCTCTCATTTAAAATACTATTTGGTTTTCAAATTCAAAGCCGGGTTTTCTGTTGATAACGCAAAACGTCGTAATCAGACCTCAATTAATCTATTATTTAAATTTTAAAAACCTGTGAATTAGTATTAATTTATTAATTAGTTTTAAATTAACTCATATTTGGAGTTAAAAAACTCCTTTTTTTACTCTGAATTCATTGGAATTAATTTTAAATAATTTAATGTCATTTCAATGTTTATATATTTCTAAATGATATTCAATTTGAATATTAATTCGGTTTTTAATATCAGTCATCATTTCATTGCTTTTTAATCTTTGAATTAATTTTTTCCTCATTTAAACAAAATTTCAGTTTTCAATTTCAGTCGGTTTTAAGCGAAATATTTTTCGGTTATATTTTCGATATATTTTCCAACAAAATATATATTCTTCTCTCGAAGACAATACACAGACAATAGTCTGTGCCATTTGGACACACCTTTGGCTTTGGTTTTATTGAAAGAAATTACTGCTATTATTAGAGTAAACGACTCATTGTTTTTATTTCTCAGATATAATTTTTATATGTATTCTGGAAGTGTGTGTCCACTGGACTGGTATCTCACTATTTATTATATTTGATATGTGAGAGACATCGCTGGCCATTACCGCTCAGCCCATAGTCATAGTATTGAATAAGAATTGCATGTTTTAGACAAGAACTGGTAAAAAGACATTTATTTCTTGTGTGCCTTTTGTTCAATCAGTTGGTTATTCTGTTTGTCTGACCACTACTACCACTGCAGCCAAGAGTAGTACCGCTGCCGGAGACCAATACTAACCTGTATTATCACAAGTAATGCCAGTATTGTCAGCACTGGTCCAGCATTGATAATAACATTTATTATGCAATGCACGGACACCAATTCTTTGCCTACGGAGCTATTGGTCACACATTACTAGTGGTAGTGCTGTAGTGGTAGTGCTGTCAACAATTTTTTTTACTACACTTTTCTTATATTTTTATTTTACTTTCGATTTGATTTGATTTGAGTTTTGCCTTAAATTCCAGTCTATTGTATAAAATCGGATAAACTGTTTCTCTCAAAAAATATATATTATGTCTGTTAAGGTCTGTCCCCTTACTGTCCCCATAAACAATGTCTGAAGTGTTGGCACGCGTTATAAAATATTAATCGGTAGAGAGTGGGACGCAATAGTAGTCAATGCAATATATGCTGTGCTCTGTATGTGTTGGCCATATATATGATGGCTGAGCACAACTAAAACTCATTCCCAAGAGCTCCACCACATCTTCATTTCAATTGCTAATGTCGTCGCTTCGGCACAACTATGGCTTTTGCATACATAACGGGTACAGAGCTCTACACACCCTCTGAACGGCTCTGTGTTCTGATCGACAAACACAAGCAGTCGCTAGAGTTGGACGGATCGGATGCTTATGACTCTCTCGTCGACTACTCTTCTGACCATTGATTTCACTGACAATACTATGCAGAAGAAGAGCACTTATTCTGTGCGTTGGGATATCACTCTATTTTTATTGTTAATACCTCTAAAATGTGACAAATGTTTTGCCACAAAAAGACGTTATATTTTGTGACCAAACGTTTGTTTTTCTGTTCTGTTATTAATTGATACGAGTTTTTAGTCAAACCATTAGTTAATTAGACATTTATTTGTCCGATTCATATGAGCTCTTGAGCTCCGCTCCAAAATGGCTGTTAGTATGGTCTGCTGTGTACCGGCACAGCACTCAAAACAACTGAGCCGATACTTGCACAATTCCGACTCTATACTTGTTGCTAATGGTGTGCACAGCCATTGAGCTGCCAGTCCTGTCGACTCGACTCACAGTGTGTTCTGTCAAACGAAAAACTGTGAGCTCTTCACCACATCTTCTCAATTGAAGACAACAACTCATATATAAAGAAACAAAAAAAAAACTTGAATATCAAGGTATGTGGTGTTCCTATTTTCCAAATGTATTGACTGCCAGTCAGTCCTCAGTTGAGTCGTATTTTCCAAAAGTAATTGCAATATCATTACAAACAATATTAAGTCGTTTTTCGAGCACTACCTCATAGTCTTTGGGCAGAGAGGCGATGACGGCAGCAGATGTTACCCCCAAATATATACTCCGATAGCAAATAGTCGCAGAAAAAAAAGATATTAGTGTTAAAGAACAGAATGGCATTCATTCCCAAAGCCTGAGCGCTAATATTTATTGATCCAAAACTATTGCTTATATATATATGTTGTGCCACTGTTTGGTGGTTGTGGTGGTGTTCACCATCTCTGGCCTAATATGCACAGCACTTTCTGTGAATACATGGCTTCAGTGTTGTGTTTAGTGTTAGTAACAGTAAGTGAGGCCCTCTTTTAATAAGCACCACATTATTGATCATAACTTATATGTAGTGGCGCTCAGTCTTTGACCACAAACTGTATTATCACTCAGTCTTCTGACTAAACACATGAATGTCTTTCCCTAAACTCTTAATGGCATGTCTTTTGGCTCTTGTGCTCATCACATGTCTATTGAGTTAAACTCTGTCAACAGTTACGCAAATCTCATGACAGGTGTAGACCCGACTCAGACTCACAAAGAGTTTGTGTTTAACTCAAGCCTTAAATCATTTTTTTTTGAGACAAAAATATAGATAAAACTCATACTTATCTTCAAAAAGAGGGGATTTTTTTACTAGAATCAAATTGAAAATTGTGAAGAATAAGCATAAAAAATACATTTTTTGAGAACCAGGTGCTGTTCTAAGAGCACACACTCAATGTTTTTTAGGTGTGAAAGTGGATAAAAGTGAGTCTCAATGTTTTTCTTCAATCTGTGAACCGCTCTTTCCGTCGATTATTCGAGAATTAAACCAAAATTAAAGTGGATTTTAATATAAATTCTTTTTCTTATTCTGGGCTAAGACTGGGCTAAGACTCTGTTCAGTTGTTGTGGTATTTCAGATATTAATGTTCACTCAGTTTGGGTGCGACTTATAGTTCGATACTATTATAAAAATTTCTTTCTCTCCGAAGAGGTCTTAGAATTTTTTGTTGTGTGTGTGCTGTTTGTGTGCTGTTTGGCCCAAAGCCATACAGATTGCAGTCGAACCACTTTTTTCGGTTTCATCTCAGCTCTACCTGAGCTCTTTCTCAGCTCTACCGACGATTATTAAAAGTATGAGCTTTTTATGCAAACCTTATGTAATTTGTGCGCCACTTATTAGTTAGAATGCATAACAACATAAGAGCACACCATAAGAATAGTCTTCCACAAAATGTGTGGTACTCTGTATTTAGCGAATAATTTCATGATTTAGTTCTCAGGCGTTTCACTCACTCTCTCTCTCTCCCCATTCTGTGTGTATGTCTTCGGATGTGTATTTGCCGGGTGTCGTACGGGTCTAATGATACCATTAGTTATGTGTAGCCCTGCAGTCTGCCAGTGTTAGCCAGTGTTGTGGCCGGCGAGCCATTGGAGCACTACCTGCCAGTCCATTATGGTCTCAAAGTCTTATATGAGTTAATATATGACTTCCCTTTTAATGTAAATTATTTCTCATGAGTTTTAATAATATATTTGTTGCGGAGAAACGTATCAAACAAATAGTCATATAATTGTTCGCTACATTAAAATTAGTACAACTTTTCTCTACCCTATTCTGTGCTATTCTGTACTCCCTTTTTGTGACTCTGAGCTCTTCTTATTCATAAAGTTATGATTCGAGACCAGTGCCTTGTTATGGAAGGCGCTCTTTGATATCAAGTGCAGAGCCGCACAATTCCTGCAATTATTGCCATCAATGAGTGGTCCCAAACACTTGTGTCGGCCTCTAAGACCAGTATATGATGGGCACTGAAAGTGAGGCTGTGCTGGCAATAATATCTAGTGATATCCTTAGTAAATGTTGCGTAAAATTTGTAGTTAAGCGCAAACTTCTAGTGTCTGAAGGCGTCCAAAGTCTAAAAGCGGTGTTCACTTCATTAAAACTGTTGGCCTCTCTATTGCTATATTTTTTTTCACTCCGAATCCAATCCATTATAAATTGAGGGAAGGGTTGAGCCCAATGTCGACAATTACATTGCACGAGATGTTCAACACCTGCGATCTTTAATAACTTGGAGAACACCACTTCTTAAGAATAGATATGCCTTTAATTCTTGTGTAACGATTGGATATCATGCTTACCATACATACCATTCCTATTTCATGTGAAGAAAAATCAAATCTAATTTAAAGCGAGACTTAATTTTTTATTTTTGGCCAAAAAATTTCTTAATTAATATCTTGTAATTCGATTTATTCTCAATTCTTGTGATGAATGAGATTTTTATTTTCGCCCAAAAGAATGTTTCCTTAATTTTCTTCGCAATTATTTTCTAATATCAATCCAGAGGTGTATTACTTGTCTGGTGTGCGCTCAGGACTACGTCTAACAATTAATTATAATCTTTGGCTTTTTTTCCACTATTTCTCCGGTAATTATTCTTCGTCTGCACACAAATCAATCACTAGAAAGTAAACTCATCTTTGAAAATACTGATGTGTCATATAATCTAATTTCGTTTCTCATAAGAGTTGAGTGATTTTCACAAGAATTTTGTGTTCAATAAATCTTCAAAAAGTGAGCCTTCATTGAGAAACTCATTTATGTTATCCGTTTGGATGAACCAAATTTTAGTCAAGATTTTTGGAGAGTATCTAATGATAGGATGAACACTAAAAAATAATTATATTTTTCACTCTTTTTTCTCTTAATCTTGGTTTGAATTCTGTGCTAACCATTCATTGGTATAACTAATTATAAAGCCATAGAATTAATGTCTGAACAAAAAGTAGAAAAAAATAATAACATTTAATGAGAAACTAATAGACTCTACGCTTATAATGAATGAATAAAAGAGTAAAAACAAAATATTTTAGTACTTTTTCTGTTACCCCTGTTGTTCCCCCTTTTTTTGGTGTGTGTGTGCTGAACACATCCATCGATATGCTGAGCCGTGAGCGCTCCGATAACCTGAGGTTTTCGGCGAATAATTTCTGATTAGTGATGTATTTCCGAGTCGTGACCTTTTCATTCAGATATTCCTCAGTTTTTGACTTTTCTTTCATTCGTTTTAGAAATACGTCTAAAACTGAAAGACTGTAATAAATTTTGACGAGAAAATAGTACTCAGAATTACTTCTCTGATATGTATTTCCTGTATTTAAAAAGAAGGCAGTCATGAGTTCATTCAGTTCTTGTAATCCAAGACTGAATGAATGTATCGCTAATTTATATTTCAATTTTTATTTTTGGTTTTAATATTTTATTTTTTCATTTCTTGGCTTTTCTTCGACTTTCAATTTTGTTAATACAAACGAAAACATTCAATATTTTTATTTTTATTCATCATTTCATTCATCCATTCATTTCTATTGCGATTCTTATTCATTGCCTATTCTGAGCGATCACTTGAGGCTATCGGCGATACGTTTTCTCATTTCAATCGTATATATATTTTTTCCGGTATTTTATTTAAAGCAGTTTTTATGTTGTTTGAGATCAGATAGAAATTGCTGTGACTCTGCACTCACTGTTGTGGTTGTGCTCAGCCATGACTGCCATATTGTACAGACAGTGAACAGTTGTCTCATTTGAATTTGTTAGCGCATCATAACCCCGGGCAGTCTTTTTTTCAAAAATAGAATTCATCTATTGTTTTAATCAGTGATGACCAAGGGCGTTTTGGCTTCCCATAAATCTATTGCTTTACTCTTATATTTCTTGATTTTTTAAACAAAGAGTTTATAAAATATATTTCTGGAAAACAATAAATTTTCAATTAATTATATAAAGGATAACATCAGCAATAATTTTGATCAAGATAATCGCTTACCATGTTCTTTTTTCTCTCTAGCAATTGAATACAATGTATATATTTAAAGCTGGATAAATGTTTTAACTAGGAGCTATTTTAGGAATGTATATTAAGTTTTAATACATTATTTAGACTGGAATTACATAATGTTTGCGAATATTTTCCATTCAATTGATTTTTATTGACTCAATATATTATGTTATGGTTTAGAGTCCGGCAAATGATTTGCATTCAAATCCAATACTATTATTAGTGTCTAAACAAATGTCTGATCAAAAAAAAAACAAAAGAATTGCCGAAAAATATTTATAATAAATTCAATGCTTAGAATCAGATGTCGTCCAAAAAGAATGGCTTTTCATTTCGCCTCTAATTTTTTCCTCCAATAAAAGAATAGTTAATATAAAAAGACAACTTTTTTTTGATATTCAAATTTTAATAATTGTTTAATTATATAATAGGATAACAATTAGTCGATAATCTATAACTGTCTATGAGTTGTGTCCGATCAGATGTGCGATCATTCAATGGAAATGGTCGCCAAACCAGCGCTGAACAGCTGTCCATCAAATTATAATCACAATCATTATTATGATTTTGTGATTGTAGATAATATGCGCTAGGCTATTTATTAGAGGCGCGCACAGAATATGCTCTTTTGTAAGTCAGTCCTCCTTTGACGTCAAGTATTAGGTTTTTTTTTGCCGTAAATATTCTAATAATTTTAAATATGTATTCAGACAACAAGAATATTACATAATTTTTAGGCTAATTTGCCTGCGCTTATGCCGGTGTTGACCAGGAATCCGGGTCAGGGCTAACTGTGCTAACTCAATATGCAAACATCTGCCTTTCCTTTTTGTTTTATACCACCGATTATAATATTAACTGTTTTTTGAACAAATTATTTCATTTCGAAGATTTATATACAGTTTTCTTCAATTATTAAACAATAGAGTAAATTATTTTGCTATTAATTAGGGAATGACCAGGGTGATGGTAGCTTGCTTGATTTTCAATTAGAACAATCTTCTTATTCAATTCAAGCTATAATAACCCTGATATATTCATGGATTTTATCTGGATTAAATTAGAATAAATTAACGGTAAAGTGAATGATGGTAATCAGCCATATTGCCTTGAACTTGGTTAACTTGTGGATTCCCTTGGATAAATGTCTATATTTACCTGATGTCAGATTTTTTTTTTCGCTCAGTCTTTTTTCATTCATATTTATTCACATTTTTTTTATTCATAGTTAATATATTCGGAATATATTTGAATTAAAAATTATGGAAATTATTCAGAGTCTCAAAGAGTAGAGTAGTTTATAATTTCTTAAACGTTTTTAATATTCGTTTCGTTACTCTTTTTTTGGTATGAATTTTATTATTCATTCATTAGATTTGCACTTAAAGTACAGATTTTTATTTTCATACAAATGTGTTATTATTTTCGTCAACCATTTCAACAGTGAATTGATTTATAAGTTATCAGAATTTATACACTTTTTTTTCGTGATATTCATTGATATTCGCATTGATTTTTTTGTGGCACTTATTCTGAGCTTTTTTTGATTTGATTTGTGTTTTGATTTTTTTTATTCATGCGATTGATATCTCTCTTTACTGTTTTGAATGTATTATTTTCAGTGATTATAATATTTTTGAATTAATTTATAATATTGTGATTCGTTTTTGTTGTTGTTTTCCTCTTCGTATCTGAAAATTCAATTTAATTTCGTTATTCATTTTAATTGATTTTTT